>BHFT01002565.1:0-37314 GCA_004320025.1 Laticauda laticaudata | reverse complement strand
CATATACATATACATATACATATACATATACATATACATATACATATACATATACATATACATATACATATACATGACCGTTTCTATGGCTTTCCCTTCTGCTGGCCTTTGATGTGAAGATGATAAAGAATTTGACAGCATCTTTTCAAACTGGGTAAAAATCTTAAGGGATTTAAAACTGTAATCCTGTTGACATTTCCAGTTGGACTGAGATGCCCATTCAGAATAGAGAGAGAGAGATTATGTCATTCTACATTTTCAGGTTTTGATTACAGATCTCTGTTCACACATCATGCTGTTTCCTTTGGAAGAGGAATCAAGACGCCATCTTCCAGTTTCCAGTGAGATTCTAAGTATTATTTGCCTTAGTTACTCCTCTAAAGATAATAATTTTTAACTGGTGATTCCAGCAAGTTTGTTCTGCAAGCAAAGCTGTATTCTGTTCCACAACTTTTTAGTTTTTAAAAAATTAGTTAAAAAAGTGCTTGCTCCTGAATCATACCATTGATCCATCATGCTCAGTTTTGATTGACAGTGACTAGCAGAATTTTCTCAGAATATCACACATAAATTTTTTACAGTATCTTAGAAAAATAAGCATACAATGTTTAATCTATGAAACACTTGCTGGCTTCAGTTTAGAACTGTCTATGTCTCCCCAAAGTCTCTCGTTCCATATCAGAGATATTTTACAAAAGGAGACAAGGACTGAACATGGCACCTTCTATTTGAGAAGCAACACCTGCTTTTAAAATTGCATGCACAGTATATCAGAAAAGACCGTTAATCTTATTTAGATTACAGGCAGTCCTCAATTTATAACCACAAGTGAGCCCAGAATTTATGTTACTAACTGAGAAATTAGTTAAGTGAGTTTTGCCCCATTTTATGATTTTTCTTGCCACAGTTGTTAAGTGAATCACTGCAGTTGTGAAATTAGTCACCCGGTTGTTAAATAAATCTGGCTTCCCCATTCACTTGGCTTGTCAGAAGGTTGCAAAAGGAGATCATGTGACCCTGGGACATTGCAACCATCATAAATATGAGTCAGTTGTCAAACATCTGAATGTAAATCAGATGCTGCAGCAGTGTGAAAAATGGTCATAAGTCACTTTTTTCAGAGCCATTGTAACTTCGAATGTTCATGAAATGAACTATTGTAAGTCAAGGACTATCTGCAACTAGATCTACATAAGATCTAGATAAAAAGATAAATATCAAGATAAGAGGTAGACTTTTTCCTTTTGCCACCTAATTGACTTTTGTCTTTTCTTCTGGGTCCATAAACACATTCCTTTAAAAACATGGGCTGCAGCAGCTTGCCAGTTTTGTCTAAAAATGCTTCTGTGGCCCAGAAGCCTTCTTGAAAATAAAGGTGATGCTGAAGGCTGATGCTATGCTTTGCAGCATTGCCAGCTTCCATCAAAATACATATGTAAATTAAAGGAATCAGAGAAAAAGAAATGTAGTGAAGAGGAGCCAGGAGTTTGATTGGGAAAGTGTTTGAGGGCACATTGATTTGCATGGGTCGTATGCTATAACTTCTTATGTAGTACTTTATCATCTCTTCAAATAGTAGAGGATCTTCAGAATAGTAGCCCTTTTTTGCCCCATCTCCATCTGGCTGATACTTTTATCTGGAGATGTCATAAATTGGACCTAGCAACTTCTGCATTTAAAATCTGCCTAACCAATCTTGCAGAAACTTTCATGGCAAGGCAACACATACCTTGTGTAATGTGTTATGAATGCAGTTGCAGTAGACTACCAAGTCCCCTTTGCTATACTGGCCATTTTCAATATAAAAAAGAAGAAAGGAAAAATCCAGTTCATTGCACTTTGAAATTCCCAGGACACCTTTTCCACATTGTTTTCTATAACACAATCACTGTACTTGTACTTATTTTTAAAAAACCCAACCATAACAATAATTGCAAAAAAAAGAGTTTTTCTTGCAGTGGACAGTGGTCTTGAGAACTGGCTGATGTAGTCAAGGACATCAGAAAGCTTCAAATTAAGTCGTTAGAGTTAAAAAATAAGGGGTGTTCCCATGGAGCTACATGGGTGATTAGAAGTATGGATCAGGGGTGGGATTCTACTAGTTCACACCTATTCACTAGGACCGGTTGTTAACATTCTGTGCAGTTCAGAGAACCGGTTGTTAGAAGAAATTACTGGCCTAATCCTGTAAGGAAGGCAGGAAGGAAACATTCTGGAGTTGCTTACAGAAACTGCCTCTGTTAACCCTTATTACATTCTTGGCAGGAACTTCCTGTCTCAGGAACTTCTCTGGAGTTTTTTCCCCCTCCTTTGCTGGTACTTTGCTTGTGTGGAGTGACCATTCTAAGTTACAATGGCACTGAAAAAAGTGACTTATGACCATTTTTCACACTTATGACTGTTGCAGCATCACCATAGTCATGCAAAGCCAGGCAAGGAGATGCGTGCCTTGATGTGAGTGATATTGAGTTGGCCATGCCCAGCCAATAACATGACCTCCATGTCCACCCAGTCACATGACCCACCCAGCCACACCCACCACCTAAGCTGTTGTTAAAATTTTTGAATCCCACCCCTGGCATGGACTCACTGTAGAGAGGTAAATATTTAAAAAGTTGAGAATCAGTAAAATAAGAATAAACCCAAATTTCCATCAAATCTGCCACTGTCATGGGAAGATACAAGGGTTTGAATGACAAACCTATATTCAAGATTATTTTTTACAAATAATATGCAGAAGGATTGACATGCTTGGTAGCTGGATCGCATTTGAACCATGGTGACAGAACAGCATCCTCCTTCAGTGCTGCTGAAGACATTTTTTTTTCATAGAAAAGGAAATTTGACTTCAATATTTTGTCAATATTCCTCACCCACTCCTCCAGTGCCATTTATTGTGGTTTTCTCACTTAAGATACACCAGAACTGATAAACTTTTTCAAAGAAAACCAATAGCAAGAAGTATGATAACACGCAAATTCTTGGTGCCACTCATAGAGCAAGGGCATAAATGTCAACACTGGCAGTGAATCAGAGATCCATTTGCTTTATGTTTTCCTTTGTGAAATATTACTATTTTTTGGAATCTCCAGGAACTTTTCCATCTTGTTCAGACACCTTGACCGCAGAATATAATGAATATATGAGGACATGTTGGGAAAAACTTTGTCCTGAGGACAAAAGAAAGGATTGGAATGTGACTGGCTTTGTAGAAATGAAGAATCAGAGATAGATTGTGCCTCAGTGACTGGATTCATACATTGCCTCAAACTTAGGTTCCTCAACCTTTTTGGGGTAGTGTACAGAGATGGGAGTTTTGAGACTATATGGAAATTTTGAAAAAAAAAAAAAGGAGTTGATGTTGGGCAGACAATCTCATAAACAATATAGCAGCCATAAAAAACTGCAAGAGGTTAAAAAGCACTTATTTCCTGGTCATGTTATCGGTCATCCCTTCTAGCAAGCTTGTTTGGTTAGTTCTTTATTACTACTCTTACTGTTCTGACCTAGGCTTTGTCAAACTTAATAAAACACAAACTGATTTTAAAAGTAAAACCTATTTTAATGTGATGCTGGGAATTACTGCCAAAACTAATTATACACAGTTCCTCCAGATAAGAGCACATTTTTCAGTGCTGTAGAATGCTGCCCAAAAAACAGAAGTCCAATTAAGGCTAACATAAACCAACCCAAAAACCCAGAAAAAACCTACCAGAGTACAGAACTTCAAGAAGGACTTGGAAATTACTGAACTGCTTTGCTTCCTGCAAAGCTTTTTGTCTTTGAGGTCTGACTTTTATCCCTTATGGGAGAGGCAATCACCTCCCAGTCTTACTCCTGAATCGCCCCTTCTGCTTCAGCTACTCTCACCTTTTAGCAGTTCTGCGCACACGTGCACTGAGAACAGGCTCCCCGGGGTCCTCTGCTTCACTGCTGCCAGACTCCGAAGGCAGCACCCCACTCCCAAATGGTCCTGGCCCCATCCCTGCATCAGACGCAGGACCCTCACCCAAGTCCTCCCTCGACTCCCTGATTGGTTCCCTTTCGTCCTCACTGTCGGATACCTCTGCCACCTGCACTGGCTGCTGGCAAACCACAACACTTGATTTTCATTTTTTTCTGGATGACTGGCTTACTTTTGAATTAAGTGCTTCATTGTAGGCAGACGTCATTTTTTTAAAAAAAAATCTATAAAACTTTTGTGGCTGTTTAGAGACCAGACCATTGTTACAAGTAAAGTTGATGCTTGTGGCTATTCTTTTCTTTGGAGAATATAGTTTTTTTTTAAATTTAAAATGAAATAGGAGATCCTGAGCATCTGAGCACCTTGGGCACCATAACAGCAGTGTCAATATATCATCAACATATCAGTATCAATATTAATGTACTAACAGATCAGTGCTTGTCCAAAAAGGATAATGCTGTGGCTGAGAATAGGAAATATGTGATAAGTTCCAGTTGTATCAGCAGCAGACTTCTGCTGGTGTAGTGGGACTTTTTTTTTTTTTTTTTTGCTTTCTTTATATGTAGTTTCCAGTCTATTTCAAAGGACTGGGAAACCTTCAGCAGGAATCAAATGAAACACCAAATGAAACAGAAAACCTTGTTTGTGGGGAAAAAATGTTCTCTTAAGCACAAATCATGCAGTTCATGAGTCTGGAAAAGTAATATTTTAAAACTTATTTGGACATATGGCCTCAGTGGCTTCCCTTTCTGATAAACACTGCATTTTGTACTTAAACTGGATCGTGATGGTTTTTCGATTTTGGATGAAATGAACGTTCTTACCTGTTCTCATTTGCTACAGATGGTTTGTCAGCAACATGGTAGAACACTGGCTGGGAAAGGCTTCTATTTTCCCCGTGCTGGATCTATTTTTATCTGGAAAGAAAAGATACTTAACATTTTGTTCCTAATACATGAAGAGAAATGGCACTTCTTCTTTGTGCAGAGACAAATTTCTACTTACTAATCTGAATGTACAGAAAGCAACAAAGTTAAACTGTAGAACTGTCAGGTTTCAGGCCGCATGCTGTCTTCCACGACGAATCACAAATATAGTTTTAAAAAATTTAAACCTTTTTTTAAAGTAAAAAATAAAAAAAAATCTTTCTTTCTAGTTATCCCAGGAAATCTTGCCAAGTAGAATTCTTTTTTTTTTGAAGGGTTGAGTTTTAAAGACAATTTCCTTCCATTGCACACACGCATATTGAGTCAGGAAGCTTCAGTCAAAGTCAGTGTACAAAGTGTTTGCTTTTAAGATTCTGGATGATTTATACATAAATGATGGATCCAGTGATTCATAATTTCCATCTTGTCTGTTTGCATTTCAATTTACACACAGGCTGGTAAGCTGTCCTGTTCAGGATCATGAAGCTATTATAACATTAAGGACTGTGTAAAATAACCTTATTGGGAAGCGAACACCCAAGGTCTTATGTTTGCCTGTCTTTCACTTAGCCAGAAAACACATTTACATAATCCAGCTCATGGAAGGGAATTTATTTTAGCTTCCTGTTCCATTTCCAGGTTTGATTCTTTTGAACAGAGAAAGACTTGATTCTCTTCCATTGTCCTGCAGGGAACTTGACTTGGTGGGGAGGGCAGGATTCAAAGACTTGGCAACCAAAAAACTTCCAAAATACAAATGGCTGGCAGACCACCCTGGTTGTTGAGGTGTGTGTGTGTTGTTTGTTCCTTTAAGACAGTATGGACTCCAGGATATGCCTTGACAAATCCCTGCAGTTTTCATGGCAAGATTTCAGAAGTGGTTTGCCATTGCTACCTTCTTAGGGCTGAGAGAAAAGGATTGGCTCAAAACTCCTGATTTGGCTTCATGCTAAAATTGGGACCCCAGCTTATCATCTCCCATTTTTTAGCCAGGTGCCTTAACCACTACACCAAACTGGTTCTCAGCAGACCCCTCCCTTAAAGAATTCCAGCTATGGGAAATTCAGACCAGGACAAAAAAAAGTGTTTTACAGCCTTTCTAAGGTGAAGTAGCAGTACCATACTTCCTCAATAATGTTTACTGAGAAGCAGCTAAAAGTGAAACCAAATAGAAGATAAGCAAAAGCAAATAAATGTTAAAATTTTATTTATTTATTTATCTGTAAATAATTATAATTTGTAATTTATTTAAAATTTATTTTAAAAAATTACAGACCAATCTCACTGTGTTGGGTCACCTGTAAAGTCATGGAATCAATTATAAACCAATCCATCACCCTACACTTAGAAACAAACAACCTTCTTTCGAACAAGTAGTTTGGTTTCAGGAAATTTTTTTCCTGTAATCTGCAACTCCTACACTGCAAAAACATCTGGATCACACATCTAGACCAGGGTAAAGCAATAGACACAATTTACATAGACTTCTGCAAAGCCTTTGATTCAGTGGTGCAAGACAAACTACTGCTGAAACTTAGTTCTTTTGTCATATCCAGACCCCTGCACAAGTGGATAGCACATTCCTATCAAACAGGCAACAAATGGTCAAAATAGGGAGAGCCCTATCAAATCCAGCACCAGTTAACAGTGGTGTCCCTCAAGGCAATGTCCTAGGATCCACACTCTTTCTGCTTTATGTGACAACATTAAAAACAGCTGCATCCTCTTCATCGATGATGTAAAATTATTTAACACCACCGACAATGATAAGGTCCTGCAAAGTGTCCTTGACTATATGTCAGAATGGTTGTGCAATTGGCAACTCCAAATTTCAACTAACAAATGCTCTGCCCTACAGATTGGCAAAAAAAAAGAAAAGAAAAATCAGAACACCAAATACAAGTTAGACAGAAGTGATCTCGTAGAGATGACCCTCACTCTGCCAAGGACCTAGGAGTACTTATCTCAAATGATCGAAGCCCCAGAGCTCACTGTAACAGCATTGCCAAAAAGGCTTTAAGAGTTGTTAACCTTATTTTGTGAAGCTTCTTCTCCAGCAACACAGAATTGTTAACTAGGGCATACAAAACCTTTACCAGACCAATTCTCGAATACAGCTTGTCTGCCTGGAAGTGCACTGTATATCAGACATAAACACAATTGAGAGGGTTCCGAGGTATTTCTCGAGAAAAGTACTCCACTCCTCCACTCACAAGAGAATTTCCTGTGCTTCCAGGCTTGAAATTTTGAGCCTGGACAGTCTGGAACTGCACTGCCTGTAGTCCGATCTAAGCATAGTTCACAAAATTGCCTGCTATAACATCTTGCCTGTCAATGACTTCTTCAGCCTCAATCACAATAATACATGGGCAAACAGCTGATACAAACTCGAGATAAACCGCTCAAACTCGATTGCAGAAAATATGACTTCAGCTACAAAGTGGTCAATGCCTAGAATGCTTTACCTGACTCCGTTGTTACAGCCTCAACCCCTCCAAGCTTCAGCTCAAACTGTCTACTGTGGACCTCACCCCATTCTTGAAAGGTCCTTAAGGGAGGCATGCATAAGCGCACCAGAGTGCCTACCGTCCCTATCTCACTATCCCCATTTATCTGTATTTACTTCCTTTGTTCATGTTTATGTTCACACCTATACTTGTTATCTTGTACATGTTTGACAAATAAATTAATAAAGAACCACCATAGGTTCAGGCAATTAATCTCGAGCAGAGGAACAACTTAGTGGAGCTGGCATGCTGGCTTATTCAGGATTTTCTTTGCTTATTTTATACATTTTTAAAGTGCATGGTGTGCATTTAATCCTTCTTGCAGTAGCTTGAAGGCCACAATGAAAACAAACAGGAAAGCGTAATAATGTGCCAACAATTTAGAAGCAATTATGAGCAAACAGTGCAGAAATTAAAAGTAGATAAACCATGAAAACCAAACGCAGATAAACTGCAGTGTTAAGCAGGTTTTTGAAGATTTTAAAGGGGATGTGGGATGAAGATTAAAAAAAAAAACATCTTCTTGAAAAACAGATTGCAACTAGCACTGGCACTTTGCATTTTTATCCTGTTCTCCCCCACTCTCACCCTTAAGACAGTATATGCGGCTCTTCTGATTTCATTTTCATAACCTCATAAGAAAGGGCATGATGAGCAATAGCAACTGATCTACAGAGTAATGTCTGGTACTGCTGAAGTTTTAATTTTTATGACTTTGGTTTTGATTCCGATCCATTGTGTAAGATATCAGACGTAGCGTATTGGAGAAGAGAAAGAGCAATGAAACAAGAACTTCTGTTTTGAGTCTCATCTCCGCTGGAATTTAGAAGTAGGCCCCATGCTTTCAGCCTAGAGTCCCTCTTAAGGAATAACTTCATAGTAAGGATTCCCAGTACAGGTAGTCCTCAAGTTATAGCAGTTCGTTTGGTAACCCTAACGACGGCAATGAAAAAAAGTGGCTTATTACTGTTTTTCACAAGTACAGACCATCGCAGCATCCCCATCGCCACCTAATCAAAATTCAGATGCTTGGCAACTGACTCATATTCATGACAGTTGCAGTATCCTGGAGTCATCACTTTTTGTGACCTTCTGACAAGCAAATCAATGGGGACGGCAGATTCACTTAATGGCTTCAGGGATTCACATAACAGCTGTGTCAAGAAAGATTTCCAAGGGGAGCAAAACTCATTTAATAACCATCTTGCTTAGCAACAGAAATGTTGGAATCAATAGTTGTGAGTCGAGGACTATCTACAAAGCAAAACTGTCTGCCGCAATGGCTGAGAATATGGCGTTGTGATCCACCAAGCTCCCTGCCCCAGTCTACTTTTTAAAACTATTGCTTTAAAAAAACAACAACATCAGGGAATTAAAAATAAATTGGCATGCTTCAAAACTAAGCACAATACCTTGCATTTACCCCATTGTCCTAAGGGCTGAAAACAGATAAAACATTTATAGCTCTTGAACAATATGACCATTAAGTGTATTATGTATGTGGACGTTCAATACAAGCCAAGTGGGTGCTATTTTAAAAAGCACAAACTATAATAATCAAGGGAGCTATCACATTCTTTGTCTCAGAATTAAGGCTGAAAGGTAGCTGACCACAGTACAGATGAATCATTGACAGTACAGATGAATGCATTCAGTTTTGGTCGCCATGATGTAAAAAAGATGTTGAGACTCTAAACAGAGTGCAGAGAAGAGCAACAAAAATGATTAGGGGACTGGAGGCTAAAACATACCAAGAACAGTTACAGTAACTGGGTCTGTCTAGTTTAATAAAAAGAAGGACTAGGGGAGATAGCAGTGATAGCAGTGCTCCAATATATTAGGGGCTGCCCCAAAGAAGAGGGAGTCAAGCTTTTCTCCAAAGCACCTGAGGGCAGGACAAGAAGCAATGGGTGGAAAGTAATCAAGGAGAGAGACAACCTAGAACTAAGGAGAAATTTCCTGATAGAACAATTAATCAATGGAATGTTTTGCCTCCTGAAGTTGTGAATGCTCCAACACCGGAAGTTTTTAAGAAGAGATTGGACAACCATTTGTCTGAAATGGTATTGGGTTTCCTGCCTAGGCAGGGGGTTGGACTAGAAGACCTTCAAGAAGAAGAACCCTAGCCCTTCGAACGATTCTATTCTATTCTATTCTTATTCCTATTCCTATTCCTATTCCTATTCCTATTCCTATTCTATTCTATTCTATTCCTATTCCTATTCCTATTCTATTCTATTCTATTTTATTCTTATTCCTATTCTGTTCTGTTCTGTTCTATTCTATTCTTATTTTTATTCCNCCTATTCCTATTCCTATTCCTATTCCTATTCCTATTCCTATTCCTATTCCTATTCCTATTCCTATTCCTATTCCTATCCCTATCCCTATCCCTATCCCTATCCCTATCCCTATCCCTATTCTATTCTATTCCATTCCATTCCATTCCATTCCATTCCATTCCATTCCATTCCATTCCATTCCATTCTACTGAATCTGAAAGCAGTGGAGCTCTTTTGGTTCCAAGAGGAAAAGAAAAACAAGCCTGTTGCATCATGTAACCTGCTCAACTGCCTCCTCCAATGCCTGCAATATTGGCAAGACTTTATTTGTTAGCCCAAGTGCCAGAAGAGGCCATAAGGCACATCACTGAGATAAATCAGGGCTGCCTCACACACTTCACAATCCTGGCAGGATGAGTTAGGAATGAACATGAGAGGGATTGTTGCTCCTTACGAATCAGCCACTCAGCGCAAAGATTTACATCTGACCTTCAACTACAACAAATCAAACACCACCATTCTAGCCAAGGAAGTCCGAAATCTAAATAGCAAATTAGCCAAAAAACAATATTTTTTTAAGAATAAATTTTATTGATTTTACAATTAAAACAGACCAACAACATATACATAAATGTAAGAGAGAAAAAGA
This sequence comes from Laticauda laticaudata, assembly GCA_004320025.1. NCBI lineage: Eukaryota > Metazoa > Chordata > Lepidosauria > Squamata > Elapidae > Laticauda > Laticauda laticaudata. The sequence goes on along the minus strand of BHFT01002565.1, from coordinate 26,986 downwards.
AAAGAAGAAGAAAATAGAAAGAAAAAGATAGAAAACAATTAAAAACATTATCTTTCAACAGTTTGTGAGACCTCCTTTTTATCCTTATTTATGCCTATATACACACTTAATCCATACATATATCTGTATATCACTACTACGATTCTATTCCTTTCTTTTGCCTTTTAGTGTGAAATCTATCTTTGGTCTATCCATTTGTACCAGCAGTTCCAGCTGTTGTAGTATATTGAAATGTCTTTCTTTTTTAATGCCAAGGTTAATTTGTCCATTTCTGCACAACTTGAAATTTTTTGAATAATCATCTCTGATGGAACATGAGACTGTTTCCAACATTGTGCAAAAGCCAATCTGGCCGCTGTCAAAATATGTATTACTATATTATTTCACTTTTTTTTGGTATTTGTTTATCAAAGATCCCTAATAGAAAGGACTCTGGTTTGAATTTGATCTGTTCCTCTGTCATTTCCTCCAGCCAATTTCAAATTTTCTGCCAATATTTTTGAGCTTCGTGTACAGGACCACCACATATGGAAAGAAGTTTTCCTCTTTTTTTTGCATGTCCACAGTTGGACTCATGTGCGGGTGCATCTTCATAATCTTGAAGGAGGAAGGTGCCATCTATAAAAACATTTTATAGGCATTTTCTTTGTATGCTACCAATTTTGTAATTTTATTATTTCTACCCCAGACCTTTTCCATTCTGTTTATGGTGACACTACGTCCCATATTCCTACTCCAGGCTACCATGTTTCCTTTACAATTTCTTCTTCTAATTCTACTTCTAATAATAAATTATAAAATTTTGTGATTTTTTTTTTGCCTGATCCTAATAAAATTTTATCTAATTGCTGGAGTTTATTGTTAATTCAAATTCTTTCTTGTCCTGTTTATATCTACTTTGAATTTGAAGATATGCCAACTTATCAATTTTTAAACCCCATCTTGAAGGTCTTGCCACGATTTCAGATTTCCTTGAGTATTCAATAGTCCTTGTATTTAATCATTTTAGTAATATTCAGATTGTTTGGGTGAATCATCACCTCCATTGTTGAGATCCAAATCGGTATTTTTAAAATAGTGTTTTTTTCGTATTTCTTCCAATTAGTCAATAATGAATCTCTTGATTAGGTGTCTGTGAAAATATTTCTTGGCTATTTTCCCAACATCCATAAAAAAGCATGCCATCCCCTCTGTAAGTCAATGGCCTTCTAAGAAATAATTGGGTTAAATTCACCCATTCCTTCAACCATATTAAAAGGCTGCACTATTAGTACTAAATCTCTTGGATAGTGCCAGCCCTCCCCTGCTTCTTCATCCTGCATTGCTTTAAGTTATTCTATTTTTTTTCCCTTGCCAGATGAATTTTACAGTTATTTTAATTAGTTCTTCAAAAAATATTTTGTGTATTTTGATTTGGATTCGTCTGAAAAATATAAAAGAATTTTGGAAGAATATTCATTTTAATAAAGGCATGGTCCCCTGCCTAATAATGAAAGTTGCAGCTGCCTCATGTTTCTAAATCCCTCTTTACCTGTTGCATCAATTTATCACAATTATTTTCCTTAAGTGTCTCACAATGTGCTGTCAACCATATTTCCTAAGTATTTAACTTTCTTTATCACTTGTATTCCCGTAACTTCTTCTAGTTCTAATTTCTGTTTTTCTGTTAAATTTTTGGTCATTAATTTGTTTTTTCTATTAATTTATAGTCCTGCTACTACTCCAAATTGTTCCAATTTCATTCATCAATTTTTGTCCCTCTTTTTATTGGTTCTTCAAAGAAAAAATCAATATCATCCGCAAATGCTTGCAATTTTTTATTCTTCTTTCTTAACCTTTAATCCTTTTATGTATGGGTTCTGTCTAATTCGTTTGTAATAATGCTTCTAGTAATAATATGGAAGAGCAAGGGTGAGAGTAGGCAGCCCTGTCTGACTCCTTTTTTCTTATTTTGTTGGGCGGGTATATTCCCCGTTAATTATAATATTTGCCTGTTGTATATCATAAATGGTTGTTATAATATTTTCAAATTTGGTGCCTAAATTCATATTAATATATTTTTTGGATTAAAAATGTGCATTTTAAATTATCGAAGGCCTTTCTCTGCGATCTAAAAACATAAGTGCAGTTTGTTTTTTGGGATGGGCTTTGTAAAATTCTAAAATATTTATACTATTTCTTAAGTTATTCCTGATTTGTCTGGGCGGGAGGAAATCCATTTTGATCTCATGTATATGCTCATTTAACATTCTTTTTATTCTACTTGCTATCATAGAAGTAAATATTTTGTAATCAGTATTTAACAATAAAATCGGGCCTATAATTTTGTAATATTGGGGATCCGAAATCCTCCTTCGGGAATCAGTGAAATCAATTGCCCCCCTCCATGAAATCTGGCATCCTGGCTGCCAATAACACGTCATTAAAAACTTCCACCATAAGAGGTCCTATTTGTTTTCTGCTATTGCCTTGTACAGCTCCCCCTGGGTTCCCATCTGGTCCCAGATTGTTGTTTTTTCTGGTTCTCTATTGCTGATTTCAATTCGAACCAAGTAATTCTTTGTTTAAATAACTTCTTCCATTTCTTCCCCAATTGCTTTATTCACTTCATTTCATCTAAACAGTTTTCTTATCCTATCTTTGTTAACTTCTTCCTTTTTATATAACTCTTCAAAATACTTATGGACAATTTCTTTTTTTCTGTTCTGTCTCCTGTTGTATGTCCCCCTTTCATCTACTAGCTGGTATATCAATCTTTTTTTCTTCCCTTTTTTTAAGTCTGTATTTATAGCCATCTCCCTGGCTTATTGGCATGCTCAAATAAGTTTGTCTAGTTGTATTCAAATTTATAATTAATTCTCTCTTGTTCAATTAAATTCAATTTATGTTTTAGTTATTGTTATCTGATTTTGCATTTTTGAATCCTTTGGGGTACTCTGTAATTGAGTTTTCTAATTCCTTAAATTTTTTTTTGTAATTGTTTTGCTAGGCATATTTTTCCTTATTCCTCTTGGTGTTATAAGAGATTGTTTATACCTTTATTACTGCCTTACATTGTATCCCAAATGTTTTTCTCATAGTTGCTCCAGTTCTCATTTTCCTTTAAAAAATAGTTTAATTCCTTCCTTGAGTTTGTTTGGTATATTCTTTTTCTCTTATTGATCTTTAACATCCATTTTGGGGGTTTTTTCCCTACCCTTCCATATTATCTTAATTGGATTGTGATCTTTCCCATTCATTGGGTAGAATTCAATCTTCTTTTATCTCATTTGCTATTTCCCCATTCATCCATGCCATATCAATTCATGTCCATATTTGATGAGGATTTGAATAGAATGTAAATTGGTTTTTCTCAGGATGTAATCTTCTTCCATATGTCAATCAAATTTAACTCCTTCATCATTTCCATGAATATTTTGGGAAGCTCTCTTTTTTCCCCTTGTTTCCTTCCTCCATTACTGTGTTCTTTTGATAATCAGCAATAGAATTAAAGTCCCCTATAAAACAAATATTTCTTTTTTCCAATCCTACTATTTTTCATAAAGATGCTTAAAAAACTCTTTTTGATCTCCATTCGGGCATAGATTACTTTAAGAGAATTGGGATGGCATTAATCCAGATCTGCAATACCAGAGTTCTTCCCTCAGAATCCGATCATATTAAATCTGCTTTCAAATCCTCTTTAACATATACTGCAATCCCTTTCTTTTCCCCCCGCTTCTGCTGATGCGGTGAATAGCTTCCTAATTTCGGACATTCTAAGTATTTTCATCTGATTTCTTTATATGAGTTTCTTGTAGACATACTATATCAGCATTTTGTTTGATAGTTTGGCTATTACCCTTTCCCTTTTGTTATCAATCAAGTTGTAAACCATTTTATATAATTTGTAGTAGTTTCTTTCTTTTCCCCATTTAATTAGTTCTGTTTCACTCTTTGTTCTAGTAAATAGCTCCGGTCTCTCCTTGTGCCTGAAATGTGTCCTCCTAACTTTCTCTCTCTCCTGTTGTAATTGAGTATTTCCTTGATTTCTAAAGTTCCATCTCTGTTCTTATGATAATAGCTCTGATCTTCCTGGGGTTTGTTTTCCAGTTCAATCCTTACTGCTGGTCTTTCTTGGGCCCTATCAATCATTCTAAATTCCTGGGCCTTTCCATAGAGTTATTTTGATTTTCCTTTCATCCCAAAAAAACTAACATCCCCTCGTGGGATTAGCCATTTAAATACGATCCTTTTCTGATTTAAGGTTAAGCTGCTAAGAAATTTATAATTCTCTTGTCTTGTCTTACTCTTCTTGGTATTTGTTTGAGAACCAAGACTCTTTGCCTTTATACATATGTTTCATTCTTGACATCCTATATATGATATCCCGGACACTCTTCTCACAAATTCGTTATATGGACTTTTCTTGGGCAATTTATTGGTGTCTTTGCATAATTAGTGCTAACCCTGTAAACTCCCTCAGATGTCATATTTATCCTTTTCCAAAAAGACCAGCCATATTTCCCTGCCATTAGTTTTCCAAGTCTTCTTCTTTGGGATTTCCACTACATTTTTGGAATCTCAAGTTGTAGACCTTTAATCCATCTCTAGTAGCCAGTGAGTTCCTCCATAACTTTACTCACATTTCTTTAATTCTCAACCACCCTTTTCTAATTTCCTTTCAGTTTCATTCTTCCTTTTATCTATGTCCTTTTATTGATGCTTCATTTTCTCCCAAGGCCATGCTGTATAATCCAACTTTGTCCTCTACTTTGAGATTACCGCTTTCATTCTGCTTTTAATTTCCCAGCGATCTCCTCTTTTTAGTTCATTGATATCTGCTCTTCGTCTCATTATGGTTTTCATCAATGTTTCTTGCACTTCATTCATCGATTCCTGTAAACGTCAGCAGGAATTGATTGATGTTGGCATTTGAGATGTTGCTTGTTCTCCACTGGAATGTGTTTCTTCATGGTTTTTTTGGCCATGGGCAAAGCTGTGTCAAACGTAGTTGTATAACGTTCAGGATGACCCTTTTCCAGTTTGAGAGCTGTGTTGTTGTGAAAGTCCATTTCTTTTAAGATTTGTTGCTGTAATATATTAATTATATTTATCTCAAATTACCATTCCAGTAATAGAAATCTCTATATTAGGATTGACTGGTATCTAATTACTTAATCTATCTATCTGCTGGATAGCTGTACGCTTAGCTAATTACTGGAGTATAAGTTCTTATAGATAAAAATATTATCACTGTATTATTATTTTTTTGTTTTAGATAAAACCTCAGAGTAAGTAATGGAATAAAACTTACTCTGAGGTTTTACAAAATACAAAAACAAAAAACACAGATACAACTCTAGAGAAGGAATTGAAAAGATGCAACCCCCCTCCCTGAGAAAGCCTTAACAGAATAACAGAGTTGGAAGGGACCTTGGAGGTCTTCTAGTCCAACTCCCTGTTCAAGCAGGAGACCCCTTACCATTTCAGACAAATGGCTGTTCAACCTCTTCTTTAAAATCAACAGTGATGGGGCGTGTGCAACTTCTGAAGGTAATTTGTTTCACTGGTTAATTGTTCTCACTGTTAGGAAGTTTCTCATTCATTCTAGGTTGCTTCTCTCCTTGATTTGTATTAATTAGTGTGAGGTGCTTAAAGAATATCGGTTTTTGCTCTCCTTGATTTGTTTCCAACCATTGTTTCTTGTCCTGCCTTCAGGTGCTTTAGGGAATAGTCTGACCCCTCTTCTTTGTGGCAGCCCCTCAAATATTTTAACACTGCTATCATTCCACCCTCTAGGGCCTTCTTTTCATTAAACTAGACCTACCCAATTCTAGCAACATTTTCCTAGCTCTTCTCATTTTAGCTGCTTCTATAGATAGGGCAAAAAGTAGAAGTGGATTTGCAAATCTTTAACCCTTGGACAAGATCAGAGGTGATGGGGATGGGGGAATGGAGGACTTGAGTCCCATAAGGTTTAAGTCTGGAAAAGCCAACCTACCACCTGGGAGACCTTCTTCTAAAATTGCCTGTTTCTGACATGGTTCTGCACCAGGATGAGTTTACAAAGTTGTTAGAAAGTCATTGAGCTATATCCTATCTGCTTCCAGATAAACAATCATAGGGGAAATATATTTGAAGCTTGAGCTACCAAGTAATCATTTTCTTGCTGAAAATCATATTATACAGGGAATGTATTTATTCAGCTGTTTGCAGAAGAAAACAAGCAGCTGGAAGCCAACTCCCTTGCTCACAGGAGCAGAACTACCGAAGCCTCATTTATTTACTATTAAAATGTATGCACTTATCAGGACATCTGGTCTCATGTTATTTGTCAAGACCGAGTACCTAGGAGGCCTGGCTGTTGGAATAATCGGTGGGCTGTTTAAGATGCATGAGAATATATCATTAGCATTATGGAGGTCCTCACAAAATCCTCTCTGGCACCAATTGGAGCTGAGATATATTAACATCGTACTTTGCTGCTTGGAAAATATTCATCATGAGAGGCTGCATGCAGAATGCACTCCGCCAGTTGCTGGTTTCTTTTTTTTTTTTTAAAGAATTGCTTCAGAGGAAGATGTTGCTTTCATTTGCTTTGCCTCCAGAGAATAAGTAAGATTGGCAGAAGGTTCGTTCAGGTGGTATCGTCTCTTAGCTGGCAATCTTTAATTGCATGCAGTACACAAACCCCATTTACATCACTAAAATGAATATAAAAAAGAAGCCCACAGCTCTCAACCCCCCCCCCCCCNTATAAAAAAGAAGCCCACAGCTCTCAACCCCCCCCCCCACATCTGTTGCTGGAAAGAATAAGTGGTATCCAGAATGACTCATCGGCTGTGCCAAAGGAGAGGAGCACTTTCAATATTTTATCAATCTGAAATGCTCCAGAAATATTAGACCAAGTTTCCATTTACCCCAAGGTTGGGGTGGTTACTTTATTGGTACCATTTTGCTTCTCATCCAAAACATTTCATTGGTTCTGGGAGGATAGTGGGGGGCAGGGGTGGGATTCTCCTGGTTCAGACCAGTTCGGATGAACTCCTTGCTCCAAAGATCAGCTGGCAGTGAACCGGTTCACTGTGACCAGCATGTGGGCTCACCCACCCTTGCTCTTTCCTGTGCTTTATTTCTTTTTTTTAAGAGCACAGCTGATTTGTGCAGCAGAGTGGTTTTATTTGCAGTGACTGCTGTAGAAGGTAAGTATTAGAAGTTTTGCAAACGCAGAGCGCGCACGAAAATCCCGCTCTTACCGAACCGGTTGTTATATTGGTGGAATCCCACACCTAGTAGAGGGTGATGGAAGGTTCCAAGTGGCCTCAAGAGCTCTCAGACAGAGTACTAACAACCAGATGACTGCAAAAAATATGATCCTTCCAATTCCCCCTCCCTCCATCCCGTCAGTATCTATCCTTCCATCATTCCCACTATCCTCCCAGAATTGATGAAGCTTCTTGGATGAGAAGCAAAATGTCTTCTTTTTCTTTCTCAAGGGAAAAAAAACAGTCTACTTTCCATTTGAAAAAGCACCGTTGGGACTATAGTAGCATGAGAGTTTTTGTCCCCCTCTCCCATCCACCCTGTTTGTTCTTACTTTCATTCTAATTTCTGTTTCTATCTCTTGATTCCTAAAGAAGCACTTGTTTTAGTTATTTCATAATGTGTTGTGACAAAGTAATGGTCCATTTGTCTCGCTATAGATTTTTTTTAAAAATTTATTGAGGAGTTAGATCTGAAAACAGTTCCTGTAAATAAATATTCCAAGAGCTGAAAATGTACCTTGAAGAGCCGTAAAATATAAAATTGATAAAATTGAAAGCAAGGGATTCTGAATATGGGGAAAAACACCTACTATTTGTGATTTATAGACTCATATTGAAAAGAACTCAAGAGTGCAGCCATTCCTCTTTCTAATTTATAGTGTTCTACTAAGCAGCAAACTTGAACCAGCTATGAGCAGTGCTGAAATCAAAATGAATAGAAGCTTCCAGCACAGTAAAGTTCAACAGTAGCCGATGAAGGGGGATATCCTCACGCTGTATAGGTTGGGTGGAAAAAAAATTGGGATTGCTCCATATATCAGAGTTACAATGCAGTTCAATCAGATAGGATTCATTGTTGGGCTTTAACCACTTTAAAAGCTAATTTGGTAATGTGACTAGAAATAAAACAAATATGGCTGAATGCATGCTTGGAGAAGATAGGTTGGATCACTATCACGTTTTGTAATGCCGCACTTAAAAGATACTGGAACTAAAATATCACTGAATGTAGGACAACAGAATGGAGAGTACCACTTTTCTCCACTCCCTATGCCAGGGGTGTCAAACTCAAGGCCCGGGGACTGGATCCAGCCCATGGGTGCTTAGATCTGGCCCATGGGGATGCCCTGGAAAGAGCAAAGGACTGGCCCATAGTGCCTCTTCCAGTAAAACAGAGCTTGGGAAGGTACAGCCCTCTCAAGCTCCATTTTCACTGGCAGAGGGTTGCAGGAAGCCGTCACAGCCAAAAATGGAGCTTGGGAGTCCAAGTGACGTTGAGATGGCCATGCCCCCTTGACCACGCCCCCCCAAGGTCAAACACAACCCTGATGGTGATCTCAATGGAATCAAGTTTAACACCCCTTCCTTATGCATTTACCTAAATGCGGGAATAACTTAACAGTTGTATACTGTAAGGATTATGCTTTCACAATCTGTTCCTCTGACATAGCATCCTTTTCTCACCAAAAAATATTCGAAACCAGTATGCAAACTGAGAGGAGAAATTGGCTTATAAGTATCATCTCATTTCATATTTCTAGTAAAAGCCTGTATATTAATTATCCCACTCTTCGGCATTAGGTTGGGCTATAAGGAATGTAACTCCAAATATATTTCCCAATTTCAGCATGTCTAAGGGCAAATTATGAGGTAACCATTGTGTAGCCATAACATTAAGTTAATATGCTAGATAATATTCTTTTTTTAAATGTCCTTGAACTAAGGTTAAAAAATTATAAATGTTTTGCCAACTATAATAAGTGGGAATTTAACATGTGGCAATTTACTAGTGGTCAAAAGAGATATTTCTAATGCTTCCAAGAAAAGGGAAAAATGTAATAATGCTATTCTGGAAATTCAATATTTCCCTACTTAGGAAATAAAAATCATGTGTAAAAATGTTGTAGGGTGTGAGCAGGGGTGGGATTCTACCAGTTCGCACCTATTCACTAGAACCAGTTGTTAACATTCTGAGCAGTTTGGAGAACCGGTTGTTAGAAGAAATTACTGGCCTAATCCTGTAAGGAAGGCAGGAAGGAAACATTCTGGTGTTGCTTACAGAAACTGCCTCTCCGTTAACCTTTATTACATTCTTGGCAGGACAAGATTTCCTGTCTCAGGAACTTCTCTGGAGGTTTTTTCCATCCTTTGCTGGTACTTTGCTTGTGTGGAGTGACCATTCAAAGTTACAATGGCACTGAAAAAAGTGACTTATGACCATTTTTCATACTTATGACTGTTGCAGCATTCCCACAGTCACAAGTGGCCAGGTAAAGAGATGTGTGCCTCGATGTGAGCGATGTTGACCTGACCATGCCCAGCCAGTCACATGACCATCAAGCTATGTCCACCACCTAAGCCACGCTCATGGAACTGGTTGTTAAAAAATTTGAATCCCACCCCTGGGTGTGAGTCATGCTTGCTTTCAGACACCCTTTCCCCCTCTCTCCAATTTTTCTAAATTAAGATGGGAATTTTGGAACATAACTTTCCATGTGGAATTTTTCAACATGACTTTCACTGTCAATGAAAAAGTCAACTTTGTGAAATCAGTCAAGATCTATCATTGCACCATATTAGTTATTCTATAGCAGTCATACTGGAGAACTTAAAATAGTTTAGGACAAGTAAAGGCTTATAGTATTGCTTAGACAATAGGAACTAGAACTTACAAAGTTGGTTGGTTGGTTGGCTGGCTGGCTGGCTGGATAGATAGGATACGATAGGATAGGATAGATATGATAGAGGATAGATAGATGATAGATATGATAGATAGATAAACAGACAGACAGATATAGAAATATTCTTCAATATTGGTTCACAATTATCTTTTGTCTATTCACATTTTAAGTGAACAGTCTCATGAAGTTGTGCCAAAAACTAATGTGGTGCTAAATCATAGAAGCTTTAATGCTAAAGTTGAAAGTGAGTTCATAGGTCAGGAGATAATAGAATAAGATGACACTAATTAGGGTGAAGAAAATCAATAAGGGGAGTCAAAGTGTTGACTCCCCTTAGTGGCTTTGAGAAATCAACTCCCATCAAAGATGGGCTTTCTTTTCTGCTGATTAGCATTGAGAATACCACAGCCATTCCATTACTTTGCCTACTTGGCTGTCAAATGGTGAACCAGGAAAGATTGTCTTTAAGTATCTGTTCTTAAGAATAGATTCATATTTTTTTACATCAACTGTAATATTTTAAGACAAGGTCTCAGTCAACTCCAGTTCTCTTTTATGTTATATGTAATCTGTTTCAAAATTGATTATTTAACAAAACAAAGCAAACTTCGTTTGGTAAACTTTTCAGGGAAGGAGACATCATCTTGTCACATCATTATCATCTCATAGTTAATGGGTATCATAATAAATGAGACTGGTATTTTTCGGGTGTTTCCGGAACTGGATTTGAGGTGTTTGTGCTTTTTAGAGGTGTCTATACTTCTCAGTGGTTTTCATCCTGGTTTTTGTTGTTTCCATTCAGAAGATCACATTGTTCTTATGCTGACGACGGAGAATAGCTGCTGATAGCATCACTGTTGAATCCCAAATTTGAAATCACAGATATTACTGTTCACACAATGCAAGAGCTTCTCATCACCTGAGTTGGTGATACCAGTATGAACGTTCAGGCATGACTGGATGCGTGTATTATCCAACATGTTTCTGTCACACATTTTCTTTAAAATTGCATATTCACACTTCAAAAACACAGTTGTTTTTAAACCAGAATTTCGTGTGAATTGTAGCTTGGCAAAGATCAGATGTCAATCATTGCTGAGAAGAAATGTAAGATAATCTCTATAGAATTGAAACCTGTTGCTACTGAATTTGTGGAAATACCCATGTAGTTTTCTTAACAATAGAATGGAAGAGCCTTGACTTTGTCTTTTGTCTGTGTGTGTGCGTGTGTGTGTCTGTCTGTCCAGTCTAACTACAGTCTGGATATTTCATGGTGCCATTAACCAAGTCTGACAGGGCTTAGTTTTCTAAAATCATCCACTTAACTGGTCTTATTTTCAAAAAGGATCAAGTGAGGAGCTGTTTATGGCTGCAATTTACCCAGTCCATTCCAATCTAAGTTTGTTATTTAGACATTGCCACCAAGCATCTATATGATTAACTTAAATAGAAAGGAGGCATAATCAATTTTAATAGTCTTAAAAGATGTGCAATGAAAGTGCAGGTCCCTATCAGTGCCATATATTCATTCTTTTCTGTTCTAGCTTTTCATTTTGCTGCTGTTTTAGCGAAGAACTACAAATGAAAAATCAGGATGTGATTTTGGATTAATCTTTTTTAGTGCACACCTTTCTGTATGTAATATAACTTTATACTTTTTTCCCTGGGGAACAATACATTTTCCTTCAGTACATAATTTAAACACAAGTAAACCGAACGCATCGGCTTTTTAACATTGTTGATTTCGTACACAGTTTTCCTAACTTTACCTACAGCTCATCTTCCAGACACAAGTTGAAAATTGGGTATGTGGGGGAGGGAGTCCCTTAGCTTTTGTTGACTTGATTTAGTTATTCCTCCTTTGACTTGATTGATATTTTACTGCATAAATATCTACCTAGGATTTTAATATATTTAATGTCTTTTATTTTAACATTGAATTCTTTTTAGGGCTTTTAAAGAAGAGAAATAGGATAAAATATTGTAAATAAATACACATACAGGCCCTTGTCAACTTATGACCACAACTGAGTCCACAATTTCTATTGTTAAGTGAGAATTTTGTCCTATTTTATGACTTTTCTTGCCACAGTTGTTAAAGGAATCACTACAGTTGATCAGTTAATAACCTAGTTGTTAAATGAACTTGGCTTCCTTGTTGACTTCGCTGATGAGGGACAGCAAAAGGGGACCATTCATAAATATGAACCAGCTGCCAAGCATCTGAGTTTTGATCACATGATCATGAGGATGCTGCAAAAGTTGTAACTGTGAAAAACAGCCATCACCCACATTTTTCAGTGCCATTGTAACTTTGAATGGTCACTAAACAAACTTCGTTAAGTTGAGGACTGTCTGTATTACATGCTGCATCATATGAGCTCTTTCAGTGGAAAGCACTGAATTTACTTCATTGTTGACACTGCTCTTTATCTGAAGCTTATTTTGGCAGATCACTTTGTGTCACTATTAAATAAATCTGTGATTGATGCTCTTTACTTAATATAGATTATAATCCAGAGATTTGGCTCTGAGCTACTTTAGAATGCCAGTTACAAACAAGGCTGACTACCAGAGTATGGGCCTTTGGGCTCTCTGCCCTCTGTATGCTTAGTATCTTGGAATAAACCACTTGTGGTGGTAAATGTAAACCAGTGTTTTCAAACATAGTGAAATTAAAATATGTGGACTTTAATTCCCAGAATCCCTTAGCCAGAAGAAGTCCCCACATCAAGTTGCCATGAAATCCCCATATCAAGAAACACTATGGTAGACTATAGACATCCACTGGCAAAGATGGAGCAGAGGTGGTATTCAGTATGTTCTGACCAGTTCTGGAGAACCAGTAGCGGAAATTTTGAGTAGCTCGGAGAACCAGCAAATACCACTTCTGACTGGAGATTTTACAGTATCTTTCCCCTGTCACCTCACCAGGCCACGCCCACCAAACCACATCCACAGAACTGGTAGTAAAAAAATTTGAATCCCACCACCGAGATGGAGGTACAAGGAAAGGTACTGTACATGCAAATACACTTCAGCTATTGGAACTCTAGTATATGATGGTGACATTTTGAATGTTGTCACTGTCCAGGTTGGTTGCTGCAGATGAAATTTGTGCAGACAATCCAACAGTGTGTAGCAGATATGTCTTCCTATGTGGTGTGAGATATATGATTTTATAAAAATGTTTGGGTTATATTGCTCCTTATTCTTGTTTTAAAACATGGGTATCCAAACTGTTGGCTTGCTGGGCTGCAGTGAGTGAAAAGGCCACATATAAAATATATCATATAATTAATGCCTCTAAATCAGATAATCAGGTTAAAAGTTTACGATCTGGTAGTGCCACATTACTAGCTGTCAAGAGCCTCATATGGCATATGAGCCACAAGTCAGACATGCCTGTTTGAAAGTGTTCATGAGTTTTGTCTGGGGTGGGGTGAGAAATCTAATTTCATATCTATGCTCATAAAAAAAATGTACAAAGTAAAAGAGAGAATCCTAGACTTTCTGTGCATGTTTCCTCTTTTATTCACTTCATCCATCTGAGCTTTGGAGTTGAGTGGCATTCTGCTTGAATGCCTGCTTTTGTTCAGTTCCCCTCTGCTCCCCCAAATAGATCAGAACTGGGGCTTTGCAGAGCAACATGAGCCGTTCATTCTAAGAACATTCAGTTGCTTGCTCTGACTGTACTATATATAGTAGCCAGAAGAGAGACTGTGCATGCACAGCATAAGTGCAGAAACCCCTTCTTGCTTGAGGCTATGTGTCTCTGCAAAACATTGTGCTGAATTTGTGCTACACAAAGCCTTTGCTGACAGCAGCCATGCCAAATATATGAAGTCCAGCTAATGATATCAGTGAAGACAGGGGAGATAATACAGCCAAATGCTAGTATATTGCTGCTCAGCCTTTGGGCCAAAATAGGCCCATTTGATATGTCATATTCTAACAGACATAAAATTACAAATTGTTCTTTCTAGGGTCCTTCAAATTATCAAAAGTGGAGGAAAAATATCTTATGCCTTCAGCCAGTTAGGTACAGTATTTCAAGAGCTTGGCTCTACTTTTTAAAATCCAAACTAACATTCTTCCATTTGATGTACTATAGGGAAAATTCAATAAATTACTATATCATATTTCTCCTGTGGTTTAGCAACAACCTGTACCTTTGTACTTGTCCTTCTATGCTGCTATGAGGACTTTCACATAGTAATTATTTCATCTCTATGTTACACCTTCCTGGGTGCTGAGAAGGTGCTGAGTGTTGCTGAGATTTCCTTTTAGTGGAGAAAAATGCTGATATTGCCTAGAAAATTGTCAAAGTTTCTGTTTGTGATTGCAGAACCTGCTGGTATACTCTAATCTGAAGCAGTATTTCTCAACCTTTGCAACCTTAAGATGAGTGGACTTCAACTCCCCAAATCCCCAGCCTACTGACTAGGAAACCATCTTAAATTTGCAGAGGCTGACAAATCCTGTTCTAGAGGAACCTTTTGTCTATTGGGAATTTATTTTATGATATTTCTATTGCATGCACTATTTCACATGTGATTCATTCTGTAACAAACAGCAATTTCTTCATTTTCAGTTTGTGTAAAGCACTTTACAAGTATACCAATAATAGGGACCAGTGCAGTGTTGGACATAGTTAATTATGATTAGCTGTGGAGGGCCCAATAAACAAGATTCACTTTGAACCTGCTGTGTTGTTTTGAATCATTTTGATGAAGGCCCACATAATTTCAGATATGAATTTTTAAGAATGTATTCTTGTATTGTGAATGAATGATGGTATCCTCCAAGAGCTTTCCTGGAAGTGGGATCAGGCTGAGAGCATATGGAACACCTGAGACCTTACAAACTGGACAATTCTCTGACAGAAACACTTCCCACTGCAAGGTAGCTTTGATAACCCATTTTTGACAGGGATGAATGGACAGCCCATTGGTATTTATAGTAACTTCTCCACATAAGGAACCATGTTATCCCTTACACAACCATCCATCTCAAAGCTTATGTGGCATATACTTCATGAAGGCTTTCTTGTTTTTTTTTTCTTGAAAACATTTTGTTTCTCATCCAAGAAGCTTCTTCAGTTCAAGGATTCTTGGATGAGAAGAGAAACAATTTTAGGGAAAAAAAACCAGTTGCCTTTTGAAAAGCACCTTTGAGACAACATGATCTGGATGACTAAGAATCTCCAAAGACACATATTCCATAGAGAATTAGATGGATCATTTTGGTCAGGTGTAAGTTTTTTTTGTAACTGAAAGTTGAAGGACCAAATATTTAAAGAACCACATAAAAGGTGGGTTCCTAAGCTCTAAATGCATGACACATAAGATGGATGTAATACATTCCCAGATTCCTGATATAGTTAATCTGTTTATTATTGATTTAACCTGCTAGATACAAATAGTCCTAGAACAGCCCAAAATTTATGTTGCTAAGTGAGACAGTTGTAAAGGGCTGTGTCCCATTTTACGACCTTTCTTTCCTTAGCTATTAAGTGAATCACTGCAATTGTTAAGTTATTAACATGATTGTTAAGTGAATCCGGCTTCCTTGTTGACTTTGCTCGTTAGAAAGCCGCAAAAGGATCACATGACCCCAGGATACTGCAACTATCACAAATATGATAAGTCAATTGCCAAGTGTCTGATTTTTCATCACATGACCCTGGGATGGTACAACAGTCATAAGTGTGAAAAATGGTCATAAGTCATTTTTTTCAGTGCTGCTATAACTTCCGACGGTGACTAAACAAACTGTTATAAGTGAAGGACTATCTATATTTATATTATATTTTTATTTGCTTTCTCTTCACATGCAAATCCTATGAGACTGGGATTGTTTTTGCAGAGGTCCAGGGAGGAAATATTATCTTGCTTGTTACTGGATCTCCCAAACAGACCATCTCATGGAGAGTCCTAGGAACTGCTGTGAATGTGCTGTCACATTGATTTTATGTAGCAGCATTGCCATTACTAAGTGCCTGACAGGCCTGACAACTCGATCGATAAGTGATTCTTCTCTTGCAGACCTGCAGGTGCCTTTTGTGCTTTCCCCCTCTGGAAGATGACAATCAGACTCATTAAAGGCAACACAAAACATTACCAATGACATGTTTCTTGTCAGATTGATATAGATGGGCCCTATTATGATTTTATCAGGCAAGTGACTGATTTAATCAGCTTTGCCAAGACTTAGCCTATTGTTAATAATGCAATTTAAAACCCTTTCTTCCCTATTTTGCATTGGGCTATCTCAAATGTAAATGGAAAAAAGTGATGCAAATAAGCTCTTAACACCAGTCATATTAAGTTTTTTTTTTAAAGATAGCTGACTCAGGCCTATGTCTTTGACATTCACTGTGAGGGAGCATCCTGTTCTGGTTTAGAAACCCTTCCATTTCAGACTAACTGGAAACACAACAAAAAAAGACAGATAAATCTTTTAGATAAATGATATTCTTTTTAAAAAATCAGGGCCATCATAACAAATTTTGCTATTTTAATTTATTTTTTTCATTTCAGCACATATCATATTTGAGCACCTTGTTTATTTTCTACAGTAGGAGAAACTGAGAACTAGAAATACTTTTATATGTTGATTTTTTTTTCCCCACCCTCTCTAAGCACTTCAGTTCTGAATGGTCCTGGGAAGACATCTGGAGGAGGATTAATTGTTTAAGGAGGAGGTTTTTATTTTTAAATCTCAGTCTACCTGAAATGACAACAAAGAGCACAAAATCTGACTTCCTCTTCTCCCCACAGTATATAGTTCTGCAGAATATTCAGAGTCTAAAAATGTTAACTTCTTAAATCGATGTATTAAAAAGCAAAGGCAGAGAATACAAGATTAAGCATTCCAATGAAGCCAGAGCTTATTCACGAACTTAATAGTATCCTGCTCTTCTCTCAAATAGGACAATATGATTAAGATGAGCCAAGCATATGTGTAAGTCAGTGGTGGGATTTAAATTTTTTTTTACTACCGGTTCTATGGGCGTGGCTTGGTGGGTGTGGCAGGGGAAGGATACTGTAAATCTCCACTCAGAGGTGGGATTTGCCGGTTCTCCGAACTACTCAAAATTTCCACTACCGGTTCTCCAGAACTGGTCAGAACTTGCTCAATACTACCCCTGGTGTAAGTGACTTTGAAGCGACTTTGGAAATAGTCTTAGGTTCTTCCTCTCAATACATTCAATGGAATGGGAATGGGCAATCATTTTATAGCCAGAGAATATGCTTAATAGCATTTGTGAGTAGGAGGGAGTCACAGAATAATAATGCAAAGAGGGTAAAGTTGTGTTATGCACACAGGCTTGAAGTATTTTCCTGGAATTTGAAAGATGCACTGATGTTTTTTAAATGCCTATTTTAGGGCTTGCATCATGACTACCAGGTGTGTTTTTCAGCTTAAAAATGGGATTTTGCCACATATTGTTTTGATCTTTATTGATAGCCTGGATTCTTGGGGGAATGCAACAAACAAGACTTGTGATGGTGGCCACATATGTTTATAGTTTTAGATCATCCATCCTCTCCTGACATACAGGATGTTTAGCAGCTAACCACATATACTGGGCTAGAAGAAATGACTGACAGGATCTATGACTGTGGGGTGCGATGTCAGCGTACTTGCCTCTGAAGGCTATTTGCTGGCACTCTAATAGGTTTCCTTGCACAGTTGGTTGACCACTTTGAGATTGGACTATAGGACTTGATGGGCCAATCTAGTAGGGCATTGCTTATGTTCTTATGTTCACCCAGCTGGATTCTGTGCCTAAAAGAAAAATGGGACTTGGATCTGTGCTTAAATCTCTATTGCAGGCCTGCACGAGATGCAGAGGGGGGATATTTACTAAATTAAAAATACTCTCTGGCCTCAGTGGAATACCTGGCATACTGATCAGCTGTTTGGTGGATAATGGAACAGCAGCAGTGTTGGAACTGACAGAAGCAATTAGAGTCAGAGCAATCGGGGCAACAGCAAAAGTATTGCTTAAAAAAACTCAACAAACCAGTAGGCTGCACATTGTACAGGCCAGCTATACACCTTATTGGCTCTAAGAGACACCGGGAACATTGGCATTCTTCTCCTTCCCTTTTTCCTTCCTCCTCCTCCTCTAGGGGTGTCAAACTCACGTTGTCACGGAGGTGTCACATGACGTCTTGGGACTTTTTTCCTCCTTTGCTAAACCAGATATGGCAAGCATGTGACGCATCTGGCCCATAGGCGGAGAGTTTG
This sequence comes from Laticauda laticaudata, assembly GCA_004320025.1. Classification (NCBI taxonomy): domain Eukaryota; kingdom Metazoa; phylum Chordata; class Lepidosauria; order Squamata; family Elapidae; genus Laticauda; species Laticauda laticaudata. The sequence goes on along the minus strand of BHFT01002565.1, from coordinate 8,799 downwards.
ACTTGCTTTAGAAGGTTTTATTTCTTTTCAGTTTGGTGGCTTTCAAGATAACAGAATCTCAGAATTAAAAAAGGACCTTGGAGGACTTCTGCTGTAATCTGCTGCTCAAGTAGGAACACTTGAGCATTCACAACTTGGAACATTCACAATTTTTGGAGATAAGTTGTTCCACTGTTTAATTGTTCTAACTATCAGGAAATTTTTCCTTAGTTCCAGATTGCTTCTCTCCTTAATTAGTTTCCACCCATTGCTTCTTGTCCTGTCCTCAGGTGCTTTGGAGAATAGCTTGATCCTCTCTTCTATCCTGTACTGCAGACCTGGCATTTTACAGCCCCTGGGCTACATCCAGCCCTTTGGCTGCCCTATCAGGTTCATGTGAGTTCAGCTGGAAATCAAATGTAAATAAGTGGATGCTATGCACGCAATTCAGCTGTATTGTTTTTATTTTGAAGGTGACTGCTGTATAGTTTTTTTCAACATATGTATGTGTGTGTGGGGGCTATGCACTTTCACAGTAATGTGTTGGTCCTATTGATTCAGCCCTCTACAACAGGAAATTTAATTGCCCACCACTGCTCTATAGGTATGCTGTGCTAGGAGAACTGAAATCTAAAAAAGTGAAGGTTGTTTGATTGAGAAATCCCAAGATTATCCCCATGGAGGGTGTTGTGTTCGCGAAGAATGAGACTTGAGACCACTGTAACTTCAGCTCTTTTATTAGTTGCTGGATTCTATCTGAATCAGGAGCTGCGGCAGCCTTTTTTTATATAGAGGCTGCTCATGGCTCGCGGTCAATGACGGCTCCTTGATTCTCCCGCTGCTGGGGCGGCCAATCATAGGTTAGTTATTTTTGACCAATCACCATTGAGTAGAACACCAATCAGATTCGAGTATTTGTGGACCAATGGGAATAGAGTATTTGGAGTATGCTAATATGTAACAGAGGGGTTATGATGTGGCCAGAGTAAACTTCGAGGGCAGAAGAGAAGACAAAATAAATCCAGTACTTGCTATTCCTTGTATTCTTTGTGGTGAAGTAACACAGTATTATTGCAGCCACAAATAATTAAGTGTCCTAAAGCTATAACACAACATAGATTGTAGGCAGAAAAGCTTCTTTTAAAATTAAATGTGTCATTTCTGCTGACAGCACCATGATTAGTTAAAAGGTGATGAAGCTAAAATTTTTCTGTTTCCCGCAGACACTGATTTGAAATACTTCTCTCTCCCTCAGAATATTGTGATATATTTGCACGTTTTTGATTACCACATTTCTTTCCATACCACAATGAAACTTGTCAGAATAATATTCAATTCCTCTAGAAAAAATGCCTTAATATCATTAATAACACTAGAAAATTCATGCTTGTGGAATTTAAACAAGCCCCCTCCTCCATTTTTCTTTTTTTAGAAGAAATAGTAGTATCTGATTTCTCCTTAGAACACATACTAATAAAGAAAGCTTTTGAAACAGAAATATGCAATTGTGAATTTACTCAGCTTCTGTTTTTGACAAAATGCACCTGGGATCTTCTAAATGCAAATGACTACAACTATCAGTGATAGATTGGCAATGCAAAACTTGACTCTCTTACTGTATCAGTTATCCATCCACCCCTCTGTGCAATATGGTAGCAGGCAGAATAAGGAAAATATTACAGAGTTCAAATCATGGATGACTTTGGCCTTGTGTTATTTTGGGATGGATAAGGACAAATAGCTTTAGATGATGGAAACATCCTTGTAAAAAAAAACCTGCTCTCTTTTAAACTGCTTGGAATATTGTCCACCTGTTATCTGCATATTTATCTGAAAACCTTATTTCTACGTAGACTTGTGTTAAATTGCATGCAGCTGTTTGTGAAACAAGAAATTTACTAGATAGTTGATGTAGCTCCCTGGTAGACACACAATGTAATCCAAAATAGACTTTCTCCAAACTCAGTTAAGCAGAGGATATTTGAATCAGACTTGATTCACATAGAATACAACTCCTGCTTTATGTCAGCTCCTTCATCACTACATTTGCTGGGATGGCATTGTGGTTTAAGTATGGAGTAGGATTGGAGAATTCCAGGATGAAGTTATGGATGGTTACAAATGATCTTCCCATCTATAAACAAATAGTTAAAATCTCATCATTTCAGTCCTGATCAGCAAAAATCCAGTCTTTAAGAAGCCTCTTTTGTAAATCCAATGTAGAAAATCCAGGTAGCTCTCTTGATTTGCTATTTATATATCTCTTTTAATAAGATATCAACCAGTTTCTTTTGTATGTCCATCATATCATCTTTTTCCATATCAGTCTTTTAGTCTGTCATTTTAAAATCCATTTTCAAATTAATCTCACTCTTATCTGTATAACTTGCTCCTCTTCTATGACATCTTTTAAACAGTTTATCATCTATCTATAGAGGTAGACATTCTTAAAATTTACTTCTGAGTCAATTGTTCAAAATATCCTTCAGTATGTCCAATGTTAAAACATTTCCTCCATTCTGTAAAAGGAAATCAAAGTTAGATAAAAGGTAAAGGTTAAAGTTCCTCTCGCATACATGCTAGTCATTTCCAGTTCATCTCTGTTACAAATACGAAGAGCTAATGCTGTTCGAAGAAGTCTCCGTGGTCATGTGGCCAGCATGACTAAATGCCAAAGGCACACCAAACGCTATTACCTTCCCACCAAAGTTGTCATATTTCTACTTGCATTTTTACAGGCTTTTGAACTGCTAGTTTGGCAGAAGCTGGGACAAGTTATGGCAGCTCACTCCATTAGGTGGTGCTAGGGATTTGAACCGCTGAACTGCCGACTTTTCTGATCGACAAGCTCAGCATCTTATCCACTGAGACACCGTGTCTCCCTCAAAATTAGGTAGTCTTCTTTAACTCCAATCATTAGTTTCTTCTAATTCCCCCTAATGTTTATTCAAAGTTCCATGCTATCATGTTTTTCTAAGAGTTTGAAACAAACAAACAAAAAAACCCAAACGCTTTCCTACAGAAAGTATTCTTAGAATTAATTCCAAAACCTTATTTTAAGGGAGGAGAAATCATCTGGATCTTTAGTCTATTTGTTACTTTTCAAAATCAAAATTCCTGTTGTTTATTAAAAATATTTTCAATATCTTAAACTTGTACTTAAAACTTTTTTTATTAAGGAATGAAAGATATTCACCGACTGTTTTCAGATATGTCCATCCCAAGCTTCCTAATACATGAAAACCAGTTAATAAGCAATTTCTGAAAGTAATGAGGAGAAGGAAGTATGCAAACCCAATGTTCTTTTAAAGGTCCCAAGTGGTTTGACCCTTCCCTTGTCTCCCAAATCTCTAAACCCACTGGAAACTGCTCTCCTATGGTCACCTCATGAGGAACAACGATATGGAGCACTTGTGGGTGATCTCAAGTTCTCTCTATCAGCCTTGAAAGCCATATTTCACTTAGAAGCTTTGAGGCTGCCACATTTAGTGCCTGGAAATTTGGGAGGGAGAATTTCATAGAATTGGACAATTAGACTCAACAACATTCTTTCTTAGAAGTCAAGGGCATGTGACCCTGCACCTGGAGAGGATTGTCTAGAGGAATGTCTCCAGTTGGGATGATGTTTGATTGGACCATATGATGGACATGTGGGTGCAGGGGATGGATCTTTTAATTTCTATTGGGAAGAGAAAACCCAGAACTCTCAGGTTTGGGTTTTCCCAGATGTGCCAACATGACAACTCTAATAAAATGGAACTTTGAGAAAATGCCCATCTCGGAGTTTATTGGGTTAAATATTCCCCTTGTCTGGGGAGAAAATACAACCAACCAGTCCACTCACTGGCTCTTCATTCTGCTGAGGTTGTCAGCTCTGCTTTTAGCAGAGCCATCTTCAGTTTGCTATTTCTTCCTCAGAAATCCCCCCAAACAGTGGACTTGTTGAAGACAATTGGAACTGATTGGGAGGAGGAGGCTTCAATCATTCAGTCCCCACCAAGCTGCTTAGTATGATGATTGTTTCTCTATTGCTGCTGGCAAAAAAATAATAATAATTCTCCACCCACAAAGCAGATAAATGATCAGCAGTGGAAAAATAAGTAGGACAGTGAAAGCATTAAAGTTGTGTGATTAATATCCAGAATATTCTGACCAGTGATTTTTTTTCCAGCATACTTAATGATAACATAATGTTCTTCATTGGATAATGGAGTGTCTACTTCTACAAATGGTAAAATGGTAGTGGTAATTATTTTTTAGGATGGAACATTTTTTGCAAGCAACTATAAGACACATGGAGGAATGGAGGCAAGGGCGAAAGCTGATAGATACTGTGGATGTGCAAGGCCCCAACAGAGCCTCACGTGAAGGGAAGAAGCAGCGCAACCTCCTGAAACACTGGTGCAACTCCCCAGCTGGAGCAGTGGAGTGGCAAGACAGGATGACAGATGCTTAATGGATGCTTCCTTCAGCCTTTCTCATCACACTGATGAGATTGGGCCATGTATGTTGGGTGGGCCTATAATGAATAGGGCGTTTATGTGTGGATGTGTGGATGATTATAACATTATTATTGATAATAAAGGGCCATAGGTGTGGTACCTGGGAGGGTGGACCATACAGTCCCACTATGCTTGCACTGGAGGTTTATCTATCCCACAACTATTACCCATCCCAAAGGTATCCTAACCCATCCCACAGCTATTACCCATCCAACAGGTATCCTAACCCATCCCACAGCTATTACCCATTCCAAAGGTATCCCTGCCCATCCCACAGCTATCCTTACCCATCCCACAAGCATTGAAAGGCTTAAACCTTTGCAAATCACAATATGGTTAGCTTGATTTTGGTTTATTGTGCTGTGTCAACCCCTCTACTATATTATTTTGAAGGCAACCGTTATGGCTCATTCAATAAATCAGGATTCAAATCATTTCAAGTCCCTGTCTGATTTTTAAGACAAAGCAAACCACACCATGCAATACCTATCTCGTGATTCAGAATATCAGACTGAGAATTGGTCTCCATGTTCAAGATATAATTGTACATATTCAGGTTCAAACCTACATTTGTTTCATTGGGTGTCAAAGCTGAACAAGAACATTCAAAACATTGATTCATTAGCATACTTTTAAGTATGACATCCCTCAGCTCTCCTTCATTTGAGATCTTAAAGGAAAGATGGCCATCTGCTAGACATACCTGCATAGAGGAGGAGATTATCTCAATTTCACTTCTCACTCTATGCTTTTAAGTAATGGCTCTGAACTGGACAAATACAGTTAAAAATCTTGTTTGTAAACTAAAACTATGCTTCCCAACCAAAAATTTAATATACTGAATTAGTTATCTTGAGGTGTTCAAGCATAGAAATATTTTTGGGTCACATTAACTAAAATCAAGTAGAATGTAAGGGATAGAACAGTAACATAAAATGACTTATTTGCTACATTTACTTCCGTAAATAAGTGGGATGACTATGTTATTAATCAGCCAGTCAAGCAAGCAATTATTCCCTGTTATTCTAAAGTATTTTACCATTCTGCTCTACTTCACCATATTTCAAAGAGGGGCAAAATGGGGAGAGGTCAAGGGGGAGGCAAAGTAAAACAATCTAAAAAATTGTTTTCCTGCGGGGGAAAGACATGTTGTGTAATATTAGTCAAGTGGAAGGAAACAGAAGTAGAATAGAAAGAGCTGTTGCTGTACAACCAGCTTTGCAAAGATCACTTGGAATTTTGAGTAGGATCAGATGTACTGAATTTGCCATCAGTCAATAAATGCAAAATGCAGCTTTCTACTGTAATTTGCATTTTTTCGTGAAGGCAAGCATTATTAAGAGCTGCTTTGAGAATTCTGAGAATAGAACACTATTCATTGAATTGCATTAATGCCATGTGAGCTGGTTGTCTGGCCTAAGAGACGATTAAAAACAAAACAAGCAGCATTTCAGCAACAGCCAAATTATATTGTGCCTATAATCAAACATGATTATGTAATATTTCAGCAGAACATAAGCTTGCCACAGCTGGAAAGAACATCTCAAATTACCGTTGCTGAGAAGAGGTTTTTTCATAATATTAACTTGAGATTTTGACAGCTCCAATATAATAGGAAGATTCTTTTTATGGTAGAAGGGAAAATATATCCATCAACGAGAAAGAAAGAAGAGCCTTAGGATATTGCTTTCCAAAATAATGACTGAAAGTAAAACAAATTGAAAGTATTTATAAAATGAGGTTGGTCCAAATTGAGGGTTTTGCTGGCAAACACTAGAATAGCTTCATGCGTTCAGCCTTGATCTTGAGTAGAGTTACTTCTATGCATTAGGTCCAATCTGATTGTCACTATAAATCAGGAAATCAATCTGATTTGATACCCTAATTAGGAAAGCTGAATTGTGTAAAGTCGGTTAAATTCTCCAATTCAGAAAATTTATCTTCTCCACACACAAAGTATGCTTTTTATTGTCTGAATCAAATTGGATCATTTAATTAAATTTGATGAATGGATGAATTGATTCATCAAAGTATTATTTTCTATATATATATCTTTAAAAAATCCACCTCTCTGCTTATTTGCAGTGTATATTTTTCCTCAACTAACATTCAAAACTATTATCAAAGTATGCACAAAAGAGGAAATTGGATCATTATAATTTGATATAAATGCAGAAACTCAAATGCGTACCTAGGTTTTTCATACTCTGTTTGGACCACATGTAGGCAGTGTTCCCACAATATGTTGACCATGGCACAATTGTCTTAGTTCTCACAACATTCTGAATTATACAGCAGCCACTTTGCCTGACTGCACGTATCACCCTGATCCATAGACTAGAAACATATAATTTAGTTTAGTACCTTTGTGCAAAACTAACTGCTCTCACTTCTTAGTCTCTGGGTTTGGTGAAGAACTGATTCTGCCTTTTATACTCTTTGGGTTGCAACAATCAATGAAAGTTGATGAATCCTTTTTTGATGGATTTTTTAAGGAGTTACCAGCTATGAATGTACACAGGATTATGGCTTATTTTGAATATCATCATTCTTTCTGATATTTTTCTGATATTTTCTGAATCAGGTGCCAGCATAACCTTTAGTTTAATACACTTGGATTTCTGGATGCAGGAGAGACGCATGTGGCCCTGTCTGCTTCTGCAATTCTAGGGATAATCCCATCTGTTTTGCTTTCTGTAAGATTTGCATTCTCTTTAAGCACCAGGATATTCTGTTTCTGTGGATTTGCAAAGGATTTGCTTTCTTTTTGAAGGCCTCGTTAAATTTGCATGAAAAGTCAACATGCATGAGGCTACAAAACTTCCATTGAGGGAGGAAGCTGCAGGCATTAAATGCCTTCACGTGACAGAAGAATGCAGAGGCAGAACTGAGAAGAAAGGAAGGCTATCAGATTTGTTTGTGTCAGAAAGTCAACAAAATTGTTTTTTAAAAGGAATTTAATCTTTTGAGCTGTAAATTTTAGATTTTGTCAAGAGTACAACTGGATTTTTAGAAACAAGAAGCAACATACAAAACATCCTGCTTTAGCTTACTGTAGAAAGGTGAATGACTGAGGTCACACCATCCCTTCCAAGCCTCTTTCATTGCATCTGGCATACATTTGTGGATATTTTGGTAATTCTGCTTTAAGAATGATTCAACCTGAAGAGAATTTTTCCCTCTGGAGATATCTGTAAAAGCCCTGTGAGACTCTACTTTCCTTTTGAGCTATAATCAAAGGCTGGACAAGCAGTGCTGTACACCCACACCCATCAAGTAATGTTATCCCCCATGTTTAATTTCCTGCCCTTGTGTATGTGTGGGGTACATCTCTCTTTCATTATGCTTTATGCTCTGTAAAGAAGTAGAGTGCACATTCACAAGGCAGTTAAGAAACTGGGCAGTTAAGGAGAGATTTTCCTCTGATGACAGAAATTTGTATGACAATTGCAGTTTAGGCACTGTGGTATTTGGACCTCAGTACTTGGAGAAAACCTGTGTTCTTTTCATAGAGCAGGGGTGTCAAACTCAATTTCACTGAGGGCTGCATCAGGCCTGCTGAGTTCGCGAAGAATGAGACTTGAGACCAGCGTAACTTCAGCTCTTTTATTTAGTTGCTAGATTCCATCTAAGCCAGGAGCCACGGCAGCCTCTTTTTTATAGAGAGGCTGCTCGCGGCCCGCAGCCAATGACGGCTTCTTGATTCTCCCACCGCTGAGGCAGCCAATCATAGGCTAGCTATTTTTGACCAATCACCGTCGAGTAGAACACCAATTAGATTTGAGTATTTGCGGACCAAGGGAAATAGAGTATTTGGAGTATGCTAATATGTAACAAGGCCTGTGGCTGAGTTCAGGGGACTGGGTGTGCATGGCCGGCTGGGTGGATGTGGTCAGCTTGATGTCACTCCCCAAATTGCTGGCATGTTTCTTCTTTGCACTGGGTAACCGCATTGGGTAGACCAGGCCAAAGCGATGCGGGATGGCCCCCTAATTTTCCAGAATAGTTCCACGGGCTGGATCTGACCATGTGGTGGGCTGGATTCAGCCTACAGGCCTTGAGTTTTACACCCCTGCCATAGGATCAGAAGAGGGGACAAAAACCTTTCATAGCTTTTTTAACCATGAGAAAGGGAAGCTAGTTTCTCTGTTTAAAGCTAGTCATGAGTTCTGATCATATCTGTTGGCAGACTACTCCCCTCCCCCCAAATACAAAAGCTAGCTTTGTAAAAAGATGTGTTTTTTGTTTAAGGCCCTGTCACACTGGCCGACGGATGCAAAACGTTTGTAAAAAGGACACAGCGGACGAGAAAAATGTT
>BHFT01002562.1:44628-60065 GCA_004320025.1 Laticauda laticaudata | reverse complement strand
TAGATACAGCCCAGGGTTCAAGTCTGTTGAGATCCCTCTGGATCCTCAGCCCATTTTCTTGGGCGTTGGCTATTCCTGCCAGCTTAGTCTCATCTGCAAATTTGGTGAGTTCCCCTTCTATTCCCTCATCTAAGTTGTTTATGAAGATACTTATGGTTGTTTTGCAGGGCTGGTCATAACCTCCCTTCTCATGCCTTCGTCGTAGTGTAGGGGGTCCTTGACTTACGGAGCCCCAGATGCGAGAAATTGGCTAAGTGAGTTTTGCCCCGTTTTACAACCTTTCTTGCCAACGTTGTGAAGTGAATCACTGCAGTGGTTAAGTTAGTCACACAGTTGTTCAGTGAATCTGGATTCCCATGACCCCTTGACACTGCGCCTGTCATAACTATGAGTCAGTTGCCAAAGGTCCTAATATACATCACCTGACCCTGGGGAATGCTGCGAAGGTTGTCAGTGTGAAAAACAGTCATGTCACTTTTCTTCAGTGCTGTTGTAACGTTTGAGGGCTACCTGAATGGTAGAGTTGGAAGGGACATCAGAGGTCATCTAGCTCAGTGGTAGCCAACCAATGGGCCAAGGATAACTGGTGGTCCGTGAGAAAATTCTGGTGGTCCGCAGAGAAATGTCCTCCCAAAACAATTAATCCAGGCTGTGCAGGAACACAAGGCTTGCGTTACTTGCATTGCGAACAACATGAGTAGTGAGGGGAGGGAGGAAAGGGCAGAGGGGGGAACTTGACCTACTCACCCCACGTGCCTGGCCTGGCTACCGGGCTGCTCCTTTTGGCTTCTTTCTCCTTCTGCCTTTTGGCTGCAGGCAAGGAAAGCAGCCAAAGTCTTTCTTTCTCTCCCCCAAACTCCGCCAGAAATGAGTCTTTGGCGCCCTGCAAGGCCTCCTGCTCCAAGAGGCTGTGCTGACAAAGGCTAATTTCTGACAAGAGTTTGGGGGAGAGAAAGAAAGACTTCTGCGGCTTCTGCTGCTTTCCTTGCATGCAGCCAAAAGTCTTTCTCTCCCCGCCCCCCGAGAACGGAGCTGGAGACGTTATCCTGCGATCCCAAATAAAGAATGATCGATCGGAAGGAAAACAGGGTGGGGAATTTTCCTGCAGACGTTTTTGGGGATTTCCCCAGGGTCTCTGGGCCGCGGGATTTAAAATGATGAGTTTGGAGGTCCCTGAGGTACAAAAAGTTGGCGACCCCTGGTGTAGTCCAACCCCTTGCTCGGTGCAGGGTCTCCTAAAACCTTTCAAAGAGAGGGCCATCTGGCCTGAGGATGAAGCCCACCAGAGGAGGGGAATGTACTGCAGGTAGTCCTTCACTTACAACCCTTCTTTTAGTGACTGTTGGAAGTTACAGCGCCACTGAAAAACAGTGACATGACTGTTTTCACACATATGACTATTGCAGTGGGTTCACATCCCCTTTTGCGACCTTTGGACGCACCAAGTCCACGGGGAAGCCAGATTCCCTGAACAACTGTGTTGCTAACTTTTAACACCTGCAGCGATTTGCTTAGCAACGGTGGCAAGAAAGGGCATTAAATGGGTAAAGCTCCCTTAACAACCCATCTTTGCTTAGCAGCAGGGATTTTGGTCTTAATTGTGGTCGTAACTCGAGAACTACCCTTCTTGCAAGCAACCTAACATTTGGGGATTTACCTGAAGCCACCATCGTGAACCTATGGCATGCAGAGCCATCTCTCCAGGCACGCCAACCATAACCCATGACTCTTCCGGGTTCCAGCCAGCTGGTATTCACATGCATGGGAGTGCCGGAAACTGGAAGAGCAGCTCCCTGGCGCGCATGCACGCGCTGGCAAACTGGTCTTCCCATGCACATGCATGTTAGAAAATCAGAAGACCAGGTGGCTGGCATGCATGTGTATGCCAGGAAGCTAAGCTTTTAGTTTCTGGCACTCCCACATGGCATGTCAGGGAGCTGCTCTTCTGGTTTGCGGTGCCTGCGCTCCCGTTTCTGCACTCGGTGCCAAAAAGGTTCTCCACCACTGCCCAAAAGGTCGCCAACCTTTTGGACCTCAGGGACCACCAAATTCATCGTTTTAAATCCCGTGGACCAAAGACCCTAGATAATTCCCCCCAAAAAAGTCTGCAGGAAAATTCCCCACCCTGTTTTCCTTCCGATCTCTTGTTCTTTATTTGGGATCGCAGGATCCTATCTCCAGCTCTGTTCTCAGTGGGAAAGAGAGAGACTTTTGGCTTCATGCAAGGAAAGCAGCAGAAGNCAAACTCCGCCAGAAATGAGTCTTTACAGCCTCTTGGAGCAGGAGGCCTTTTAGGGTCCCCAAGACTCATTTCTGGCGGAGTTTGGGGGAGAGAAAGACAGACTTCTGCGGCTTTCCTTGCCTGCAGCCAAAAGCAGAAGAAGAAAGAAGCGGAGAGAAGCAGCCCAGTGGGCAGGCCAAGCGCTTGGGGCACGTGGGGCAAGTTCCCCCCTCCGCCCTTTCCCCCCTCCCCTCACTCCCTCATGTTGTTCGCAATGCAAGCGACGACACGACGCAAGCCTTGGGGTCCCCAGGGCCATGTGGGTGGCGCAGCCTGGATTAGTTAGTTAGTTTACTTTATTGTCCTTGCACCTCGTACAACAAAATCAAACACCGTCTTCAGTGCACATCATGGCCATGAAAATAAACACAAACACACCTCCTTCACACTGCACATTAATTGCTTTGGAGGTGACATTTCTCTCTGCAGCACCAAATTTTTCTCGTCCCGGGCCCACTGGTTGGCGACCGCTGCCCGAAATGATTCTTTTAACCAAAGAAAATCCCTGCCTGGGAAGGGGGTGATTCTTCCAAAGGCTCCCTTGGGTGGGGGGGCTCAGCCTCCCCACCCCCCAAGATGAAGCCCTTTTGCCTTCGGGCTTTGCAGTGGACTCTGACCCTTGACCCCAGTTCAATGAATATGTTGATGCATCTTTGCCTCCCCCCAGATAAAAGGGGAGAGGGGCTCATCAACGGTGGGGGAAAAAAAACGAGAGACCAAAGTTTTGAGGTCACACCTGGTTTGGTTTGCTGCAGCTGCCAGGCTGTGTGTGTGTGTGTNGGGGGGGGGGGGGGGGGGGAGGGGCTTGGGGTACCCCCCCTCCGGACTGTGGGATCAAGAGGAGGGGGGTCCAGATACATTTTGCAGCCCCCCCCCAATTGCCTGCCTGTATGGAGCAAGCAGCGCCCATTTGGCCTCGCACAGTTTTTGTGGCGTTGTGTTAACTCAGGAGTGGGCGACCGTGCAAGACCCCCCTCTTTTACCACCTGTGGACTTCAACTCCCAGAATTCCTCAGCCAGCAAGGCCCAATGGCTTCGGGGAGACGCTAAAACCCTTTGCAGATTTTGTCTTTTTTTTCCCCTCAAACATGGCCAGCTGGGGAATTCTGGGAGATGAAGTCCACCCCACTTTANGATTTTGTCTTTTTTTTCCCCTCAAACATGGCCAGCTGGGGAATTCTGGGAGTTGAAGTCCACCCCACTTTAATTTCGCCCAGGCTGAGAAACGCTGCTTTAGAAACAGGGTGATATAAGTGGGGGACTCCCTTGGGAGGCCAGGAAACTGAGCCTTCCTTCCTTCCTTCCTTCCTTCCTTCCTTCCTTCCTTCCTTCCTTCCTTCCATATTCCTTCCTTCCTCTCTCTCACCCTCCCCTTCTCCTCTTTTTTCTTCTCTTTCCTCCTTTCTTCTTCTCTGTCCTCCTCCTCCTCCTCCTCCATTCTGCAGTGCAGACATCCAGGGATCGGTGCCTGCTGGGGTCTTGCCTGAGCCCCCCACCCTCCAGCTCCAAAGGGGGATCCTGCCTTCCAGGCAGGGGCAGAGAGGATGGGATCCAGGATCTCTGGGAGTCCCCATGTCCCTTTGGCCCACAACCTGGAGTTCTGTGAGACAGATGTGTGTGTGTGTGTGTGTGTTATTTATTCCAAAGGGTCCTTAACCATCTCTCCCCCCTCCCCAGCTTTTTCAGAAGCGTTTCACCTCAATCACTCAGGACTAGCCGCTTAAGATGGCCTATTTCTGTCTCCAGCTTCCCTTTCGCAGCCCTTGCAAGTCCAATTCTTCTTTCCAAGCAGTCCTTTCTCTCCTCCTTTCTTCTTCTTCTTTTCTTCTTCCTGCTCCCGTGGTGGGGATTCGGAGGCCTTTGTCCATTCTCCACCGCTGAGTTTTGTTTCTTTTCAGTGGGCTTTAAATTCTCGCCTGCTTCCTTGGGAGGAATTGACGTCTGGAGCCCCTTCGATTAGCACTAATTTTTCCTTCATGCCTCCTGACTTTTACGGCGGCGGATCGATCCTCCGCGTCCTGCCGTTTGTCACAGCCGGTGGAGCAGCAGTTAGCGGCAAGCCACCCTTGAGGCGGACAGGGCTGGCGTTCGTTCGGGCGAGGACCAGGCCGTCTCTCTCGCGGCCCTGCTGAGGGGGCTGGAGGAGAGCTCACCACTAGGCGAGCCAGGAGAGGCAAAGGAGGCGAGAGGCTGAAAGAAGGGGAGGGGAGGGAGGAAGGAAAGAAGGAAGGAAGGAAGGAGAAGAAAGGAAGGAGCAAAAGACATAGAAAGTGAGAGTCTGAACAAGGAAGGGAAGGAGGGGGAGGGAAAAAAGAAAGGAAGGAAGGAGCAAAGACAGAGAAAAAAAATGAGTGTCTGAAAGAAGGGAAGGGAAAAGGAAGGAAAGAAGGAACAAAAGAGTGAGAAGCTGAAAGGAGGAAAGAGGAAAGAAGGAAGGAAGAGAGAAGGGAAGAAAAAGGAAGGCTGAACCTCAACTGAGATGATAAATCCGGGACTGAAGTCTGGGGGTGCATCTGACTGGCCTGAAGCCAAGTTACTCTGGAGTAGGAGAAACCCAAGGTGGGATTGTCCTCCCTTCGGTCCCCTCCCATGGTGTCATCTGACTCCTGGGCCTGGCTTGCCAGTGTCTCAGGTGATCACAGGTGAGCTTGCCCCAAAGAGACCCAGGACCCTGCAAGGCTTGGCCCCGGGGGGGGGGCATCTTACTGGTCGCAGACCCCTCCCCTGCTCTGCTGACGACCTGCCCTGCCAAACCTGGCTTGATTTAACTGGGGAGTTAATCTGTATCCAGGTGGTTTAATGAGGATTTGCTCAACCCTTCGACTTCCCTGCATTCCTTCTGGGATCTGGCTTGATCCAGCCACTCCTGGCTTGCTCTGCCCAGGAATATGGGTTAAAGGGTCCATCCTGGTCCTGCCCTGGAGGGGTGGGGGGCCCTTCATGGGCTGATCCTCTTCAGGGCCCGGTGGGGTTACGGCTCCCGGGGGTTTCCATCGCCTGCCAATCTCACTGACGGAGAGCCGGGGAGTCCCAGGAGAAGCTGCATGGCACAAATACATCTGCAAAACATCTGGGGAATCCGCTGTGCTGCCCTGGGCTACAGCCCCCCAGGACTCTGCTAGGAGATCTCAGGGGGTGGAAAGAGATCCGTTGGTACCGCTTGATAGGAGAGAATTCTTGTTGCTCAGGGTGAACTCTGGCGTCCTTGATGCTCCCTGAGCTGGGTGGTTTTCTTGCACATGTTTTGTGACCCAATTAAGGAACATTATCAGCGCTAGAGGGAAGTGGGGTTTGCAGAGAGGAAGAGGAGGAGGAGGAAGAAGACTGTGGGGTCTTTGGTGCTCTCTGAGCTGGGTGGTTTTCTTCCAGATGTTTCATGACCCAACTAGGGAACATTATCAGTGTTAGAAGGGTGTGGGTTGAGGAGGAGAAGGAGGAAGACAGGGTGGTCCTTGATGCTCTCTGAACTTAGTTGTTTTCTTGCAGACGTTCCATGACCCAGCTAGGGAACATCATCAGGGCTAGAAGGGAATGAGGTGGGAGGAGGATGGAGGGAAGGAAGGAAAGGAAGGGAAGGAAGGAAGGAAGGAAGGAAGGAAAGACAGACTGTGGGGTCTTTGGTGCTCTCTGAGCTTGGTGGTTTTCTTGCAGACGTTTCATGACCCAGCTAGGGAACATCATCAGTGCTAGAAGGGAGTAGGGTTGATCTCTCTTTATATAGAGGCTAGCCCTATCTGTTGGTAGAGCGATGGTTTTCTTTGACTAGGTTATGTTTTTATTCTAAGTAACAAAACAACACCCAGTCAAGGAGCTCAACCAGACAAGCAATCAAACCCCAAACAGGAGAGAGGGGGGAAGGAGAGAAAGGGAGAGAGAAAAAGAAAGAGAAAGAAAGAGACAGAAAGAGAGGGGGGGGAGATGCAGAAAGAGAGACAGAAAAGAGAGGAAGAGAGAGGAACGAAAGAAAACAAGAAGTCTGAAGAGAGAAGAGAGAGAAGAGAGAGAAAGAGAAAGAGAGAGGGAGGGGGAGAAGAAAGAGAAATGGAGAGGATAAAGGGAGGCAGAAAGAGAGAAAGAGACTGAAAGAGAGAGATTGAGAGAGAGAAAGGGGTGAGAGAAAGAGAGGGGGAAGGGACAGAAAGAGAAAATGGAGAGAGAAAAAGAGGCAGAAAGAGAGAAAGAAAGACTGAAGAGAAAGAGTGAGAGAGAGAGAAAGGGGAGAGAAAGAGAGAGAGGGAGGGACAGAAAAGAGAAATGGGAGAGAGAAAAGAGAGCAGAAAAGAAGAAAGAAAGTGACAGAGAAGAGAGTGAGAGAGAGAAGGGTGAGAGAAAAGAGAGAGAGGGAGGGACAGAAAATGGAGAGAGAAAAAGAGAGACTCGAAAGAGGAGGCAGAAGAGAAAGGGGCGAGAGGGTGAGAGAAAGAGGGAGACAGACAAGAGAAAGGAAAGGAAAGAAGAGAGAGAGAAAGAAAGAGAAAGAATAGAGGGGGCAGAATAGAGTGAAGCCATCACACACTTTTCCTCTCTTTTGGGGGGGGGGCGTTGTGTAGAAACAATGCTGATTTATTTCCGTTCTCTCTGTTCTCGGATTGAACCTTTGGAATGATTTGTCAATCTGAGATTCTTGGCCCATCTGACAGCCTCACAAAGGAGAGAGTGGCGGGTGGGTGGGGTGCCATGCGGGTGGGGGGGGCTTTGTGGCTTGGGCGGGGGGGGGGAAAAGGAAGGGGTGAACTTCTCTCAAATTGCCGGTCAGCAATTTTTGGAGATTCACGCGAAAGTCCCGCAGCTTGAGTGATGAGTTTTTGAAAACAAACAGAACTCCATTCTCACCCCCCCCACCCCCCCCAAAAAAAAAATCATATACAGGTGGTTTTTACGGCCATAAGACCGGGAGGCAGAATTTCTCCAGGGCGGTCTATAAGCGAGCTGCTGCAACCCGATTTCACCACGTTTTTTGCCCAGCGTGTTACGTGTTAATGTTCGTGCTCAACAACTTGTTTTCTCACACGCTGCTTGACAAACTCAACCAATAAATAAAATAAAACAAATGAATAAACCCTGGCTGGCCCACTCAGCTCTGTCTTTTGAAACCAAGTTGGCCAAAAACAAAACAAAGCACCCAAGTCCTCTTCTCGCTGCTTGCTCGCAGCTAATTATTCCAGTTGAAAAGAGCTCTGATGCACATGGGGGAGAAGTCCTGGTTGGTTAGCCGGCCACCCTGCCGCCGGTCGGGAAAGCCGCAGGTTGGCCGAGCTGAGCTGGCCCGTGGTTTGAAAGAGGCATCCCCAATGTCAACAGTGACCTGCTGGGAGGCAGCCAAAGGAGCCAGGATTGAGGACTTTGATCTTTCCCAGCCTTTTTGGAAAACCAGCTCGGTTGCTTCCTTGGCAGATTTTCAAAAGTTCATCAAGCTGTGGCCTTTGGGAGATGCGGCTCCTTCATCACAGGAAATAATAATAATAATAATAATAATAATAAATAATAATAATAATAATAATAATAATAATAATAATTATTATTCATTATTATTATTAATTATTATTATTATTATTATTATTATTAATTATTATTATTGCTTAAAAAACCAGAAGAGATGCAGACTTCAAACTTCCCAGAAATGCCCCCAGTGCATAGTTTAATGTCTAAACAGGGCCTTTTAAAATCTTTAGGGAAAAGATTAAATGCAAAATAATGGTGTAGATAGGTGATACCTGGATGAAACAACAGTCACCTGTGAAAGGGGGAATCTTGGAGTCTTAGTGGACTAGTCACTTCAATAGAGCTATAGAGTTGGAAGGGAACTTGTAGGTCATCTAGTCCAACCCACAGCGCAAGCGGGAGACCCTTACACCATTTTGACAGATGGCAGTCCAGTCTCTTCTTGCAAAGTCTCCAGTGATGAAGCTCCTCACAACTTCTGGAGGCAACTTTTTGTTCCATGGGTTGATTGTTCTCCCTGTCAGGTTCAGGAAATTCCTCGCTTATTTCCAGGTTGAATCCTCCTTGTTTTCAGTTTCCATCATTATTCCTTGTACTGGTTGCCTTTGGGTGGCTTGAGATAGCTTGACCCCCTTTCTTCTTTGTTGGCAGCCCCTCAAAATATGGGAAGATGCCTCTCCCCTGTCCCCCCTGGTCCTTCTTCTTCAGTAGACTAAGCCAAGCCCCAGTTGCTGCGAACGTTCCTTCATCGTGTTTTTATCCTTCAGTCCCCTCATCCTCCTGGTTTCTCTGCACTTTTTCTAGAGTCTCAACCTCTTTTTTATAGTGTGGTGACCAAAACTGGATGCAGGACTCTTGGTGTGGCCTTACTAAGACTTTATAGAGTGGTATCAACACTAACAAAGCAGAATAACAGAGTTGAAAAGGACAAGACATGGCTTTGGGAAGTTGCAGTTCGCAGCTTGACTGTTTTACACCACACAAACACACACAGACACACACACAGAGCCCCTGTTTGGACTTCAGCCCAAAGCCCAAAAACCAAAGTTGCAACTGTGGAACTAAAATTGACAAACAAAAAATGTCAGGCTGGAACCAGAATGAGGACGAGAACTCTTGTTTTTGCCACAATGGTTCCGTGAATGGCTGTTGGTCGCAAAGTGAATTGCACGGCCATNAAATGTCAGGCTGGAACCAGAATGAGGACGAGAACTCTTGTTTTTGCCACAACGGTTCCGTGAATGGCTGTTGGTCGCAAAGTGAATTGCACGGCCATTAAATGAATCCAGCTTCTCCCGTTGGACTTCTGCCTGTCAGAAGCTGGCTGGGTTGGGTTGCCAGTGGCGATCGTGTGACTCCTGGGAGGCTGCATGTTGCCAAGCACCCGATTTTGATTGTGTTCACCGGGGCGGATGCCGGGGCGGTCGTAACTGCGAGGAACGGCCGTACGTCTCTTCTGTTCTGCATTGTAACTTTGAAGGATCGCTACACGGATGGTTATAAGTCAAGGACAGTCAAGAGTGACTCATATGATGTGACGGATGTAATTTTGACTTCTAACTTTTAGAAACGTCCAATTTTGGCAACTGTAAGATTTGTGAACTTTAACTCCCAGAATTCCTCAGCCTGGCTGGGGAATTCTGGGAGTTGAAGTCCACAAATCCTACAATTGCCAAAATTGGAGACCTCTGTTTTACCGGATGAAACTGGAAAATCTCCTTGTTTTGAGATTTTTTTGCCACAACATTTGGTTCGTTTTTAGCTCCCAAGAGAATGTGGCTTGGCAGTGAACCAGCCACTCTTTCCAATAAAAGTTAAATCAATGCTATTTATCTCGTGTGTGTGTGTGTGTGTGTGTGTAATTAAATAAACACTGTATCCTGGGTGTCAGAAAGCGTTTAGTAATTCCTTCTCCTGTTTGCTTTCACTGGGGCTCATCAATATGCTTTTGGATCCTGGCTAATGCATGGTCCAGAGCAGGTGCACCCCAACAGATGGGCCTGTTTTCTAGGCTAGGGTGGAGGAAGCCCTTTGGGGGGGCAGCATATAAGACGGTAGGGGTCCCCTGTGGCCAGTGACGGGTTGGATGTATCAGGGGATCCAATGGACCCCTTAATTTTCAGCTTTGTTGAGCAATGCATTTGGGGTCCTCTCCTTCCAAGGATCTCCAGCTATGGAGCACCAAGAATGGCTGCTTGGATGTGCTGAAAATGTCTATTTTTATTGGTGTCAGGCTGTTCGCCGAGATTGTGGTAAAGAGGGCTGGTTGGTTGGTGAAATGAGAGCTCCCTGGTGGTGCCTGAGTTTGGTGGCTTTCTTGCAGACGTCTCATGACCCAGCTAGGTCATATTATCAGTGCTAGAAGGGAGTGGAGTTTGTGGAAAGGAGGAAGAGGAGAAGGCGAAGGACTGTGGGGTCCTTGGTGCTCTCTGAGCTTGGTAGTTTTCTTGCAGACATTTCATGACCCAATTAAGGAACATCATCAGTGCTAGAAGGGAAAGGAGGAGGAGGAAGAGGAGGAAAGAGGAGGATCTGTGGGGTCCTTGGTGCTATCTGAGTTTTGTGGTTTTCTTCCAGACGTTTCATGACCCAACTAGGGAACATTATCAGTGCTAAAAAGGAATGGGGTTTGTGGAGAGGAGGAGGAGGAGGACTGTGGGGTCCTTGGTACTCTCTGAGTTTTGTGGTTTTCTTTCAGACATTTCATGACCCAACTAGGGAACATCATCATCAGTGCTGGAAGGAAGTGGTGGTTTGCCCACCCTAACTCCCCTAACACTGATGATGTTATCTAGTGGGTCATGAAAGGTCTGCAAGAAAACAACCAAGCTCAGGTCCAACCAAGGACCCCTCATTTCAACCATATTGATGAGTGAAGTTGAGACTTGTTTCCATAGGAGTGGCCCCCAGTCCCCTCTTTCTGGGCTGTCCTGGATTCAGGTCCAGCTCTCCTCTTCCCACCCTTCCTCCCCTTCCACCCCCCCCCATCATTCCTCCCATTGCCCAAAAGGCTTCAGAATTTGGAAACATAGAATACAGAGCTGGAAGGGACCTTACAGGTCATCTAGTCCAACCCCTGATTCGACCAGGAGACCCTGTGTATATGTGTGTGTGTGTGTGTGTGTGTGTGAGAGAGAGAGAGAGAGAGAGAGAGACAAGCTCAAGGATTGTCCAGTCTCTTTGACCCCCTTTCTGGTGTCAGAAGCTCTTTGAAGAGACGGGGAGGGCAGGTGGATTGGCTGTGCCACACACTCCACAAGTCCATTCAAGGGTTAACAGCCATTTCTCGCTGAGCTGGCGCCTTTTTCAGCTGGCACCGTGCCTGTTCCCACCTGCTGCCGTGCCAAGCTGTAGAACAGCGGTGACCTCAAATCCTGATTAACAACATCTGAGCCCTGGCTGGCAGCTCCTCGGACACTGAAGAATGCAAATCGTCGGCAGGATCGGTGCCAAGTCCAGCTGGAAGGCGAGAGTTGGCACGAAGGCAGGCATGCCTGGCCAAGCCAAGGGGTTTCCCCCTTTTTTTCCCCATCGGACGGAGCGACTTAATTCCCGCTTGCAGTGAAAGTTTACTCCGTGCTGAGAGTGTGCAGAGCGCTGGGTAGGATTGGCAGCACGCCTTAACCTTCAGTCTCGGCAGAGATTCTCTTTCCTCCAGGTCATTTGTTTATGTTTGTTGTTTAAAATAATTTAAAATAAAATAAAGTTACAATGGCACTGGAAAAAAGTGACTTATGACCATGTTTCACAGTTACGACCGATGCAGCGTTCCTCGTAGTCACGTGAGCAAACCTCAGGCGCTTGGCAACTGATTCGTATTTACATCGGTCACAGAGTCCTCAGGGGGCCGCTTGATCCCCTTTTGTGACCTTCTGGCAAGCAAAGTCAATGGGGAAGGCCAGATTCACTGAACAACCGGGTTACCCACTTAACAATGGCAGTGGTTCCCATGGCAAGAAAGGCCATAAAACGGAGCAAANGCCAGATTCACTGAACAACCGGGTTACCCACTGAACAATGGCAGTGGTTCCCATGGCAAGAAAGGCCATAAAACGGAGCAAAACTCCCTTAACAACCATTTCGCTTAGCAATGGAAATCATGGGCTCAATGGTGGCCTTAAGTTGAGGACTCTGTATAATTTCTATATTTAAGGTTAAGCCCAAAGGTGCTTTTTTATCAACTGGAAGACGTTTCACTTATCCCAGAAGCTTCTTCAGCCCTGACTGGATTGGTGGGGAAGGGAAGGGTTTATATTCCTTGCAGACAGCTGGTCATTTGCATCCTTTTAGAGGGTCACTGAGGCTGCAGGGTCACCTGAGGGGTGCAAATGGGTGTGGAGCCTCCTTGGCACTGCTGAAAGGCTGCATTAACTGGACATCCTTCAGGAAACAGAGCTCATCAACACAGCTCCTTTCAGCAGTGCCAAGAAGGCTCTACATCCGTTTACACCCCTCAGGTGACCCTGAGGACACAAACAAACCTCCAAGCGGCCTCAATGACCCTCTATAAGGGTGCAAATGACCAACTGTCTGCAAGGAATATAAACCCTTCCCTTCCCCACCAGCCAGCCAGAGCTGAAGAAGCTTCTTGGATGAAAAGCGAAACATCTTCAAAGGAAAACCAGAAAGTCCAGTTTCCTCTTGGGAAAAAAGCACCTTTGGAACAAAAGTAATTTGTGTTTCTTTCTTTGATCAACTCTAGATTTCCAGAGGGAAAGATTGCAGACTACTGGAACCATTTCACTCCTCAGGTGATTCTTTATATTCCTTTCAGACAGCTGGTCATTTGTGTCCTTTGAATCATTGAGGCCACTTGGAGATTTATTTGTGTCCTCAGGCTCTCCTGAGTGGTGCAAATGGGTATGGAGTCCACAACACAGTCCTTTCAGCAGTTCCAAGAAGACTCCACACCCATTTGCACCACTCAGGTGACCCTGAGGACACAGACAAACCTCCAAGCGGCCTCAATGAACCCTCTAAAAGGATGCAAATGACCAGCTGTCTGCAAGGAGTATCAATCCTTCCTTTCCCCACCATCCAGTTGCTTCTCTCCTTGGTGAGTTTCCATCTGTTGCTTCTTGTCCTGCCTTTTGGTTGCCTTGGAGAACAGGTTGACCTCCTGTTCTTTGGAGCAGCCCCTCAGATGTTGGAAGACTGCTATCATGTCTTTCTTTTCATCAAACTAGCCATGCCCAGTTCCAGCAACCGTTCTTCACGTGTTTTATCCTCCAGCCCCTGAATCGTCTTGATTGCTCTTCTCTGCCCTCTTTCCAGAGTCTCAACCTCTTTTTTTATATCATGGCAACCAAAACTTGATGACTTATTCCAAGTGTGGCCTTATACCAAGGCCTTATAAAGTGGTCTCAACACTTCCCGTGATCTGAAACTAAAGAAGGAAAGATTCAAAGCTAGAAATAAGGAGGAATTTTCTGACAGGGGGAACAATCCACCCACGGAAGAGAAGTTGCCCTCGGAAGTTGTGGGAGCTTCACTCCTGGAGGCTTCCGAGAAGAGACTGGACTGACCATTTGTCAGAAATGGGGTAGGGTCTCCCTGCTTGGGCAGAGAGGGGTTTGGACTAGATGACCTCCAAGGTCCCTTCCACCTCTGTGAATGCGTTCATCTGAGATTGATTCTATCCCTCTGTTGATGCAGCCTCGGATTGTGTTGGCTCCTAAAAGCCATTTTTTGCCTCGGTGGTGGAGTTGTGAGTGAGTCTTTCCCTCTCAAAGTCCCAGGGATCGGAAGAGGCCCAGGGCTGCCCCCTCCTCCTCCCCCATCAATTTTCCTTCCCGGATGCTAAGAGAGGTCAGAGGTCATCCGGGAGCTGCCCTCCCCCCTTCTTGCTAATTGCCCTGATGAAGGGGAGGAGGGGGCAGGGCGGAGGGGCTTGGCTTGGCTTGTAATCCCTACAGGTGTCCGCAAAGGCTGAGCGGAGATCAGGGGGCTGTCATCCAATATTTATCTCTCCCACCCGCAGCTGAGGTCAAAGGTCAGCCCTGGGGTGGGAGGGTGCAGTGGGGGTGGGGGTCAGCTATGGCTCTCTTGGGAGCCCCCCCCCCCCCCCCCNGCAAGCCTCAGGAATTGGGGAGGGGGCCCAAACGATGCAGGCTTGAAGCACACTTGTTCTGGGGCAGAGGAGGGGGGGGTCTCTCGGTGGAAGGAAAGAGGGGGGCAGGGGTGGGAGCCTTGGAAGAAGGCAGATTGCTGATTTTAATTCTTTCATTCTGTTTGCAACGGTCAGAAACCCACCCTGGTGCTGGAGGGGGTAACCAGCCCTCAGCCCCCACCCCAGAGAGGGTCTCCGGACACCCCTTGGCTGGAAGAGAGTTTGGGGGTGGGAGGCTCAATCCTGGACTGGGCAGCAAATGGAAAATAGCAGATCATGTTTTTGTTGGGTTAGGGAAGGAAGGGGAGAAAAGAGAAATGAAGAGTAAACAGGAGAGGAGAGGAGAGAAGGCTTCCTTTGATCGTTGAGCAGTTTTAACAGGATTTTATTTCAAGAATTGGAGGGGGAGTTGCCCAAGTTGGGAGGGAGGGAGGCGAAAGAGAAAGAGAAGAGCAAGAGAGAGAGAAGAGAAGAGAGAGAATGCGGAGGAAGGAGGCAGGGGAGGGGAGAGAAGCAACAGTAAGGAGAGGAATGGAAGGAGGAGAAGGAAGGAAAAAAAGAGTGGAATGGAGAAGGTGAATAAGAAGAAGGAAGACGAGAAGAATGGAGGAGGAAGGAAGGGAAGGGAGGAGGGGTGGAATGGAGGAAGGAAGGAATGGACATTAGGGAGAGGAAGAGAAAGGAATGAAGGACAAGAAGGAAGGAGGGGTGGAAGTGGGAGGGGGAGAATGAAGGACGAAGGACGGAAATGGAGAAAAGTTGATATTTATAATTCCCAAAAACAATTTTGTTCGTGAAGGCTCAACTGTATGTGGTGTGTTGTGTGTGTTGTGTGGTGTAGTGTGTGTTGCTAAAGCAAACCACCTCATGGTGGGGGCGGAGGAGATTGTGTGGCGTCTGGGGGTGCTCTCTCAAGCGACGGCAAAGAAAGCCTTTTCCCTGCAGCTGCTGGGTACTGGAATGTGGTAGGGTTGCCGAGACGCACCAAGAGAATCTGGGAAACTGGACAAAACACACAACGTTCCCCCCCCCAACAACGAATGAGGAGGACTATCCCCGCCCCACCAACACGCTTGAGTAACTACACGAATTTGCGCGGTGTGTTTGTGTAGTGAACGGGGGGGTGGATCTTCTGCATTCAGGATGAGAATGGCCTTTTCCTTCTCCTCTTCATCATCCGCCCAAGGAGTAGCAAAGGCGAGTCTGAGCGGCTTATCGCAGCGCCTCTGCTTACCCTAAACACAGCTTCTCTTGGGGGGAGGGGCGTTTCCGTTGTCAGTCTCCCCCCCCCACTGACACCCCCTCTGTCTTTCCCTTCTGCAGCTCTACGAGTTGGACGGAGACCCCAAGCGGAAGGAGTTTCTGGACGATCTCTTCAGCTTCATGCAGAAGAGAGGTGAGTGGAGGGTCCTTCCTCCGTTCCTTCCTTCCTTCCTTTCTTCCTCGTTTCTTCTCATCCCCATTCCCTCCTCCCCTCCCTCCCTCCCATCTCCTTCCTTCCTTCCTCTCCTCCCTCTCTTCCTCCCTCTTCCCTTCCTTCCTTCTTTCCTCTCCCTCCCATCTCCTTCCTTGCTTTTCCTTCCTTCCTCTCCTCCCTCTCTTCCT
>BHFT01002562.1:0-44451 GCA_004320025.1 Laticauda laticaudata | reverse complement strand
TGTGTGTGTGTGTGTGTGTGTGTGTGTGTGTGTGTGTGTCAGCGGCTTTGGGGCTGAATAAAGCCCCCCCCTCCACCCCCAGGGCGGCCACCTGCGGGGGTCAAAGAAGTCAAGGTGGGGGCTGGAGCAGGTCGAATCAAACTCCCTCGGCTTCTCTCCCAACGCCAAGCGAAGGATGCTGTCGGCAAGGGTGCCTCTGAGCTTGTGCAGAATTCACTGATTACTCCTGCAAACATGGGAAGGGGGGCCCAGAAGGAGGGGAGCGTTAAGGACCACAGGGAGCCCTCAACTTGCATCCACAACCGAGCCCTAAAATTTATGTTGCTGAGAGATTTCTTTAGTGAGTTTTGCCCCGTTTTACGACCTTTCTTGCCCCAGTTGTTAAGTGAATCGCTGTATTCGTTAAGTGAGTAACATGCTTGTTAAGTTAATCTGGCTTCCCCCTTGACTTGGCTTGTCAGACGGTCGCAAAGGGGATCTCGTGACCCCCCTCCCCAGGACACTGCAACCGTCATAAATATGAGTCAGTTGCCACCAAGCGGCCGAGTTTTGATCAGGGAGGGACGAAGGGAGGGAGGAAGGAAAATGGGAGAGAGGGAAAAGGTTAGGCAGGTCAATGAGGAAAAGGAAAGGAGGGAAAGAAGGAAGAAGGGAAAGTGAGGGAAGGAGGAAGGAAGAAATGAATGGAAAGAAGATGACTGAGTGGAAGGAAGGGAGGAAGGTGAGGGGGAGGGAGAGAGAAAGAAAAGAAGGAAGGGAAGGGAATGGAAGAAGGGAGGAAGGAAAATGAGCGAGGGAATAAGATAGGCAGGGCGGTGAGGAAAATGAAGGAGGGCAAGAAGGAAGGAAGGAAAAGAGGGAGCGAAAGAGGGAGAGAGAGAAGAAGGAGGGAGGAAGAAGGTAGGAAGATGAGTGAGAAAAAGGAAGGGAGGGAGGAAGGATGGAAGGAAAATTTGAGGGAGGGAATAAGATAGGTAAAGGAAAAGTGAGGAAAAGGAAAGGAGGAAGAGAAGAGAGCAGGGATGGGGAGTAAGGAAGGAAAGAAGAAGGAAGGAAGAGGCATGGAGGGAGGGAGGGAGGAAGACGTGAGAAAAAGGGAAGGAGGGAGGGAAGGAAGGAAGGAAAAGGAAGGAAGGAAAGGAGAAGGAAGAAAGAGCAATGGAGGGAGGGAGGAAAGAGAAAGGAAGGAAGGAAGGAAGAAGAAGGAAGGAAGGGAGAAGGAAGGAGGAGGGAGGAAGGAAAAAGAAGGAAGGGAGAGGGAGAGGGAGGGAGGGAAGGAAGGAAGATGTGAGAAGGAAGGAAAGAAAGTGAAGGAAAGAACGAAGGGAGGAGAGGGGGAGGGAGGGAGGAAGGTGTGAGAAGGAGAGAAGGAAGGAAAAAGAAGGAAGGGAGAAGGAGAGGGGGACAGAGAGAGGGAGGGAGGAAGGAGGGAAGGAAGGAAGAAAAAAGGAAGGGAGAGGGGGAGGGAGGAGGGAAGGGAGAAGGAAGGAGGAGAGAGGGATGGAGGGAGGGAGGGAGGAAGGAAGGAAGGAAGGGAGGGAGTAGGAGAGAAGGAGGGAGGAAGGAAGATGTGAGGAGGAGGGAAAGAAGGAAGGAAAAAGAAGGAAGGGAGAAGGAGAGAAGGAGGGAGGAGGGAAGGGAGAAGGAAGGAGGAGAGAGGGAGGGAGGAAGGAAGATGTGAGCAGGAGGGAAGGAAGGAAGGAAAAAGAAGGAAGGGAGAAGGAGGGAGGATGGATCTGGGCTGCCTGCAGGTGACCGAGGTGCCCCCTCCTCTCCGGCGCTCCCGGCCCTCATTATTCTCCCTGAACTAATTAAGCGGCTTTCTCTTGCCTGCGATAAGGGCGCTAATTAAGAGCTTTCCTTGTGGCTCTCCATCTCTCTCGGGAAGCCCTTTGTGAGGCTGCTGCCGGGGATCGAACCCCCCAGGGGGTGGGGTGGGGGGTGCTGATTCTTCGAGGGGGGGCGGGTCTGTTGATGCCCATCGATTGCCTCTCGGAGAAACAAGGGGCAAGGTGCCCACCCCCCTTTGCCCGGAGGAGAGAAATCACACTCAGCGGAGCCTCCGCCTTTCCGGCACAATTTGAACCTCACACCAGCGAGAAGCTGGGGGGGGGGGGTGTGGNCACCAGCGAGAAGCTGGGGGGGGGGTGTGTGGAGTCAACCCCACCCCCACTGGAGTCGGTGCTTCCCCTCCATGCTGGCTGGGAAGGATGGGCCTGCAGCCCCTTGCCTTAAGAGGGGGGTAAGGCTGCTGCCATCCTTGCCCAAATGGGCATCTTATAGAACGGAAGGGACCTTGGAGGTCATTTAGATTAGCTGGGAAGCAGGAAATGGTTGGATTTCTTGTTTTTCTAGCTAGTCTTTAGATCTTCCGCTCTGCTTTTAAGCACAGCCGAACCTCCCTTAGGACTGAAGCTTCTACTATTCAGTGCAGACTCACAGCAAGCAAATTTTATGTGACAGACTCAGGTAGCCGATGGCAGATAGATAGATCACTGAATGATTCTGTGAGCAACTCAATCTGCCTGCCTGCTTTGCCTGCTTTTGGGTAAAAGTTGCTCTTTTTGAAATGAAAAATTCAACATTTATATAAATATTTATAATATTTACATACAAGCCATGCCCAGCCAGTCACATGACCACCAAGCCACACCCACAGATTAGGCCACGCCCACAGAACCGGTTAGTGGTCCCTGGGATTTAAACTTATGAGTTTGGGGGTCCCTGAGGTCCAAAAGGTTGGCGACCCTTGATCTAGTCCAACCCCTGGCTGAAAGAGAAAACACCACTCCATTCCAGAAAATGGTTGTCAATCTTTTCTTGACAACTTCGACTGTTAGAGAGCAACTGCAACTTCTAGTGGCAAGGGGTTCCATGGATTAAGTTGGAAGTTGGGAGGGACCTTGGAGGTCTTGTAGTCCAACCCACTGCTCGAGCACAAATCCGTCTGCCGTTTCAGACAAAGGGTTAGTGGTGCCAGAGGAACAAAGTGATAATAAAATGACAGTCCTTACTGCCAGGGAAATATAGAAAATACAGGCTTTAGAGACCATAGAATCCAAGAATTCTAGGGGTGGAAGGGACCTTGGAGGTTATCTAGTCCAACCCCCGGCTCAAGCTAGAGACTCTATATAATTCCAAACAAATGGTGGTCCAGTCTCTTCTTAGAAACCTCCAAAGATGGAGCACCCGCACCTCCTGGTGGCAAGCTGTTCCACTGGTTAATTGTCCTCACCATCCTTAATTCCAGGTTGCTTCTATCCTTGCTGAGTTTCCATCCGTTGCTTCTTGTCCTGCCTTTCAGGTGCTTTGAAGAATAGCTTGGCCTCCTCTTCCTCTTCAGGGCACCCCCTCAAATATTGGAACTCTGATATCACATCTCTCTTCTCCTTCATTAAAAAAATATATATATATCCTCATTAATTTCTTTACTTTACTCATTAATTTCTTTACAAAGAATCTTGCAAGTGTCTGAGAACCCTGCAGAGTAGGCCGGCTTCGGTCCCCAGCCCACAGCTGGGAAGATTGAGAGAAAGGCAGCCCAGAAAGGTTGCTGGAAAGTTGGTGGCATAAAAGAACATGGTTTGTCCTGAAGGTGCTTTTTGCAAGAGGCAGCTGGACTTTGTGTTTTCCCTTTGAAGACGTTTTGCTTCTCATTCCAGAAGCTTCTTCGGCTCTGACTGGATGGTGGGGAAGGGAAGGGTTAATACTCCTTGCAGACAGCTGGTCATTTGCATCCTTATAGAGGGTCGTTGAGGCCACTTGGAGATACATCTGTGTCATCAGAGTCAACCGGAGTGGTGCAAATGAGTGTGGAGCCTTCTGACCGGATGGTGGGGAAAGGAAGGATTGATACTCCTTGGAGACAAAGCTAGTCATTTGCATCCTTTTTAGAGGGTCGTTGAGGCTACCTGGAGGTTTTTCTATGCCTTCAGGGTCACCTGAGTGATGCAAATGGTTCCTGTAGCCTGCAATTTCCAATGGATTTCCCCAAAACTGCAGGCTACAGGAACCATTTGCACCACTCAGTTGACCCCAAGGATGCCAAGAAACCTCCAAGTGGGCTCAAGGACCTTCTAAAAGGATGCAAATGACCAGCTGTCTGCAAGGAGTATAAAATCCTTCCCTTCCCTCCAATCCAGTCAGAGCTGAAGAAGCTTCTTTGGAGGAGAAGCGAAACATCTTCCAAGAAAAATCAAGAAAGTCCAGTGGCCTCCTGAAAAAAACACACCTTTGGAGGACGGAGAATCTCTATAGACAAATGAAAACGGAGTTGTCCCAAGCAAGATCAGAAGTGGAGTGGAAATGACACCAGAACTGTACAAATTACACACCTGAAGGTTATCTCTAACTAGGGACTTCCTCTCACCTGTTTCCATGCCATTCACAGCATGTTGTAGTTCGCCAGCAGCAGGTGAGGACGGCTGAGGTCTCGGAGAGCGAGGACTCAGAGGAGCGGCCTGTGTGTGATGCAGGGACGGGGCCAGGACCATCAAGGAGTGGAGTGCTGCCTTCGGAGATTGGGGAGGCTGGCAGCAGTGAGGAAGTGCCCAATGCATATGTGCACAGGGCTGCTTGAAGGAAAGAGCAGCTGCAGCAGCACGGGTGACTCGGGAGTAAGGCTGCAAGGTAATGGCCCCTCCCTTAAGAGATAAAAGCCAGCGGAGAAACCGGAGCTCTTTGCAGGAAGCAAAGAAGTTTTTGCACTCAAGCCTTGTGGACGTTCGGAATATCTGAGTTGGTATTTGGATTTGATTTATTGTTTAGGAACTTTATCTGGTGTTCTTGGCATCCTTGCAAAAACTTGGCAAGGCTCTTTCTTATCAGAGCTAATTAGTTGGAAGCAGCCTTTTATCCGTGAACAAACGGGATTCGTAAATGAAACGTTAAAAGGTTGTGCTGGTACTTTTGTCTCGTGTTTGCTCTCTTGGAACCAGGTTTGGGTCAGAACACAGCATCCTTTTTTCCCATGACTGCTGGAGGTATCAAACGAGGAAGTAGCATGGACTCATCACATAGACGAAATGATCTTAATGTTTCCTTTCATGGATTGCAGGCAATCCTCAGTTTATGACCGCCACAGAGCCCCAAATTTTCCATTGCTAAGCAGAACAGTGGTTAAGTGAGTTTTGTCTCATGTTATGGCCTTTCTTGCCCTGGTTGTTAAGCGAATCAGCACGGTTGTTAAGTCACTCACACGGTTATTAAGCAAATCTGGCTTCCCCAATGGCTTTGCTTGACAGAAGGTCGCAAAAGGGGATCATGAGACACCCCTCCCCCCAGGTCACTGCAACCATCAAAAATGTGAGTCAGTTGCCACGATGGGGATGCGGCAACGGTTGTATGTGTGAAAAACGGTCCTAAGTCATTTTTTTTCTGCACCGTTGTAACTTTGAACGGTCACCAAGTGAGGTAAATCGAGGACTTCCTGTACATTTGAGATGAGTCATGTCCGAGAATGCTCCATAAGAGCTAGAAACTTGCTTTCGGAGCAGCCTTCGGGAAACCAGGCTGGGCTTTCCTATGGCTGCCTCTGCTTCAGATAACAGGTAACAAATAATCAGAGTTGTAAGGGACCTTGCAGGTCATCTAGTCCAACCCTCTGCCCAAGTGGGACACCCTACACCATTTCTGACAAATGGCAGTCCAGTCTTTTTGAAAGTATGCAGGGATAGAGAAGGGAGGGAGGGAGGAGAGAAGGAAGGAAGGAAGAATAGCAGAATAAGAGTTGGAAGGAAAAAAAAAGAGTTGGAAGGGACCTGATCATCCACTTACTAAACAGCGGTGTGAATTTCTTTGGCGCAATAATGGAAAAGGCCCAACGTATTACCGATACACATTATTATTCAAAAAATGTATGAATGTGCCGAAATGGAGAGGCTGACGCTCAAATTAAATGGGAAGGATGATTCAGAGTATTACTTGGTCTGGGATAAATGGTACAATTGGGTAGAATGCAGGAAAAAGAATGTACAGAATAAATGAATCCGGGAAACATATTATATATAGTTGAATATACTGAATATATAAAATAATGGTTTCAAGCTTCTCCTCGAATACATAAACATTATAAAGGTTCTAATGATTAAATAATACAGTTATAATCCAACAGCAATAGTAGAGTAACATGTGTTACTTATTTATTAATATGTTATCTATAAGAGACAAGGAATACTTGCCACAACTTAATTAGTTTTTAGAACAGAATAGAATTCTTTTTTATTGGCCAAGTGTGATTGTACACACAAGGAATTTGTCTTGGTGAAATACTCTCAGTATACATAAAAGAAAAGGTACATCTATAAAGAATCAAGAATCATTAACGTACAACACTAATGATAGTCATAGGGTACAATAAGCAATCAAATCATACTGGGAACAGCTCCATATAAAATCATAAGGATACAAGCGACAAAGTTTGCAGTCCTACAATCACAAGTGGAGGGATGGGTGATAAGGAGGGATGAGAAAGATTAGCAGTAATAGTAGTGCAGACTTTGTAAATAGTTGAAACGTGCTGAGGAATTATTTGTTTAGCAGAGTGATGGTGTTCGAGGAAAAAACTCCTCTTGTGTCGAGTTGTTTGCTGTGTTGTGCTGTATGGGTGTCTTTTTGACGGGAAGGAGATGCAGCAGTTTGTGTCTGGGAGTGGGGGTCTGTTGATATTTTTCACAGCCCTCTTTTTGACTCGTGGATATTATACAGGTCCTTGATTGAAAGGCAGGTGGGTACCATTGTTTTTTCTGCAAGTCCTAAGTATCCTCTGAAATCTGGGTCTGTCCTGTCGGGTTGCAGAACCGAACCAGAGAGTTACGGAGGTGCAGATGACGGACTCCATCATTCCTCTGCAGAACGGATCCGCAGCTCCTTTTGGGCAGTTTGAGCTTCCGGAGTTGGCGCAGAAAGAACCTTCTTTGTTGGCTTTCTTGATGACGCTTTTGATGTTAGGTGTCCATTTTAGGTTCATGTGATATATAAGAACCTAGATTTGAAGGTCTCTACTGTTGATACTGCATTGTCCAGTATTGTAAGAGGTGGTAGTCGGAGGTTTCTTCTAAAGTTTTCCACCGTTTCTACGGTTTTGAGTGTGTTCAGTTCCAGATTGTTCCAGTTATAACCACGAGGCAAGTTGTACAACCTCCTGTCTGTATGTGGATTTGTCGTTGTCCCAAATGAGACCAAACACTGTTGTGTCATCAGCAAACTTCAGTATTTCAACAGGTGGATCGTTTTGAGATGCAGTCATTGGTATATGGGGAGAAGAGAAGTGGAGAAGGCAACACAGCCTTGGGGGGGCCCGGCTGTGCTGATTTGTACAGGTATCGAGGTGGTTCCGCCAACTTCACCTGCTGCTTCCTGTCTGTTAGGGAGCTTAAGATCCACTTCAAGTGTGTTCGGTATCCGCTAGTTGGTTTAATTTGCTTAGAAGCGTGTCTGAATGATGGTATTGAATGCTGAACTGAAGTCTACAAAGAGGACCTTGCAAAGGTATTTTGGAGATTCAAGGGTTGTCGGATGTAATGCAGAGCCATGTTAACAGCATCATCTGTCGATCTATTTGCTCGGGATGCAAACTGCATGGGTCTGACAGCAGATCCGTGATGGTTTTCAGGTGGGACAGCACAAGCCTTTCAAAGATGTTCATAACTACAGAGTGTTTGAGCAACTGGTCTGTCTCATTCAGTTCCTGGATGGAGGGCTTCTTTGGCGCTGGGATGATGGCAGAGCGTCTGAAGCAGGAAGGGACATCGCGCTCTCTCGTGATCTATTCAAGATTGGTGAAGATGGGGGCCAACTGGTCAGCACAGGACTTTTACGCAAGAAGGAGTGATCTTGTCTGGCCCTGGTGCTTTTCTGGCTCTGTCTGTGTAATAGATCTTGCACTTCTTTTTCTGGAATCACCAGAGTTGTGAAGCCCAATGGACTGGGGCCAGTTGTAGGAGGCTTGGCTGTTGTTGGTGTGTTTGAGAATGGGGGTGTGGAGACAGGTGGCTGCAGTTTCTTTTCAAAACCTGCAGTAAAACACATTCAGGTCATCTGCTGGTTTGTGATTTCCTTCTGCCTGGAGGGAGGTTTGCTGAAGCCAGGGATGTTTTTAAGAGTTTTCCACATGTTTGCTGGTTCTTTTTTGTTGAGAATTGATTCTTTATCTTTTCAGAGTAGCTTCTTTTTTGCTGCTCTGATCTTCTCCTTGTTAATATGTTTCTGGCCTGGTTGTATAGCATTCTGTCACCTTTTCTGTAGGCTTCCTCTTTGGAACAATATTATTGTTTATTATGAACTATCAAACCTATTATCAAATGTAATAGAAAGAAATATGTTTACTGTCCCATTGGTATGTTTACTATTTTTTATTTCTGTATACTCGTAGGTTTATATCTTTTTAATCCACTGCAAATAAAGTCCGTTTTAAAACTAAAAAAAAAAAGAGTTGGAGGTCATCTAGTCTAACCCCCTGCCCAAGCGGGAGACCCCACACCATTTCTGACACATGGGCAGTCCAGTCTCTTTTTGAAAGTCTCAAGTGATTCAGAACAGACACACACACACACACACACACACACACACACACACACACCTCCTCTTGTGACTGACAGCCACAAATTTGTCGGTCCTGCCACAATCCCACAATCGCCGCATAGCTGGGGGTGGTGAGGCTACCGGGGAAGAACAAGTTGTGTGTGTGTGTGTTTATTTTTACAATATTTATCCAGGCTGGGTGTTTCTGGAGAAACTGGTTCTCCCTGATCTTCCTCCCCTTTCAAGACCAGCCCCCTGGTTATTTTTTTTAGGGGGGGAAGGGTTTGGGAGCTCAGGATTGCAAAGGGGGAGGAGGAGGGGCCAGGTAGAGGTGGAGACGAGGCTGTTCCTCACCCCTCCACCCCTCCCAGGTGTTGGAACCCCTCCCTCAAATGTTCTTTAAAAACACAGAGTTTCCCAGACTTCCTTTAGGAACCTCCAACATGCAAATGGTGGTTACTCATCCTCCTTTACCTGGAGTTTCCAAATCTGCACCAGAAGACAAGACAAGAAAAGAAGTCTCCTGCTTGGGGGGAGGGTTGGACGAGATGACCTACAAGGTCCCTTCCAACTCTGCTCATCTGTTAAATGGTGTAGGGTCTCCTGCTTGGGGGGAGGGTTGGACTAGATGACCTACAGGGTCCCTTCCAACTCTTGTTTATCTGTAATCTGAACCAGGCTTGGGGGGGGTGGATATCTGGAGCCTTGCTTGCCCCTTTTCCTTGTCTCAGGGGCTCTCCTTGCCCCCCCTGCTCAGCCCTGGATGGGTGGGATGACCCTTGGCAGAGAAGATGACGGCCTCTCCAGGACTGACCAGTCCAGTCCAGCGTGTTCGGCCGGTTGCTTCTTCTCACTCGGCCCTTCCCAAAGCCCCAAGGGGCTTCTCGCCTGGAATCTTGCTCTCTGTTTTGCTCTGTAGAAAAGAGACACAGAGGAATTTGTGTGGATGTGTGTGTGTGTGTGGAGTGTGTTGCTGCCTCCACCATCTATTTTTGGCTATTTATTTATTTTTTTGTTTGTTTATCAAACATGTACAAGACCTCGCCCCATTCCTACGAGGTCTGCAAGGGGCGTACATAAGCGCACCATCGTGCCTCCCGTCCCCGTCCTACTGTCCGCATTTATTCCTACCTATTTCCTGTATTCTTACTCATGTTATTCTTAAACCTATTGTCTCGTGAGCAATTGACACATAAACTAAATAAAAATAAAGGAAGGAAGGAAAGAACGAAGGAGAGAAAAGGGAGGGAGGGAAGAAGGAAAGGAGGAAGGAAAGGGAAAGGAAGGAGAACAGGGAAGGTGAAGGAAGGAAAAGAATAGAGGGAGGAGAGAAAAGAAGGGAGGGAGCAGGAGGAAGGAAGGAAGGAAGGAAGGAAAGGAAAGGAGATAATACCCATTCCTAAGAGGTCTGTAAGGGAGGTGCCTCCCGCCCCTGTCCTCGTGTCCCCATTTATTCCTGTCTATTTCCTGTATTCTTACTCATGTTTATCAAATCAAATAAATAAAATAATATAAAATAAAGATAGCAAGTATAGGTATGAACATGAACAGAAACAAAGGGAGTAAGTACAGACGAATGGGGACAGTGAGACAGGGATGGTAGGCACACTGGTGCGCTTATGCACGCCCCCTTTAAGGACCTCTGAGGAATGGGGTGAGGTCCACGGTAGGGAGTTTGAGGTTAAAGGTTTGAGGCTGTGACCATGGAGTCAGGTCGTGAGTTCCAGGTATTGACCCCTCTGGGGCCGGAGTCGTGTTTTCTGGAGTGGTTTGTCTTGAGTTTGTATGGGTTGTTTGCCTGTGTTATTATTGTGGCTGAGGCTGAAGAAAT
Organism: Laticauda laticaudata; assembly: GCA_004320025.1. NCBI lineage: Eukaryota > Metazoa > Chordata > Lepidosauria > Squamata > Elapidae > Laticauda > Laticauda laticaudata. Next base: position 34,100 of record BHFT01002562.1, on the reverse strand, counting down.
CATTGACAGGCAAGACGTTGTGGCAGACAATTTTTGTGTACTGTGCTCAGATCGGACCGCAGGAGGCGCAGTTCTAGGTTGTCCAGGCCCCAAATTGCGAGCCTGGAGGCATAAGGGGTTTTATTGTGAGTGGAGGAGCGGAAGACTCTTCTCCTAAATCTGCTCTTTATCAGCCTGCGTGGATAGGTAGCTTAGTTTTGGTTTCCAGAGGGGAGAGGTTTCCCCCCCCTCCCTGGGCACTTGTGTAAAAATTAAAACTGGACTCACACTGGCCTCAAGTTCCTGATCTCGAAAGAGAGTGACACCTCAACACTTCGTGTTCTCTGAGTTGGGTCATTTTCTTGCAGACATTTCATGACCCAACTAGGTAACGTTATCAGTGCTAGAAGGGAGTGGGCTGCACGGCGAGGAGGAGGGGGAGGAGAACTTTTGGATCCTGAATGCTCCCTGAGCTTGGGTGCTTTCTTGCAGATGTTTTATTATCTAACTAGGCAAACACCATCAGTGTTATAAGGAAGAGGGGTTTGTGTGGAGGAGGAGGAGGAAGAGGAGGAAGAGGAGGAGGAGGACAGAGGTGGCATTCAGCAGGTTCTGACCAGTTCTGGAGAACCGGTCGCGGAAATGTTGAGTAATTCAGAGAACCAGCAAACACCAACTTTCACTGGAGATTTTGCAGGAACCTTCCCCTGCCACGGCCACCAAACCACGTCCACAGAACTGGTAGTAAAATTTTTTGAATCCCACCACAGAGGAGGAGGACGGTGAAGTTCTTGGTACTCTCCTGAGTTGGGTTGTTTTCTTGCAGAAGTTTCATGACCCAACTAGGTAACATCATCAGTGTTAGAAGAGAAAGGGGTTGCTCTCTGTTTATATACATGCCCCTTCTAGCTCTGAAGATGTTACCTAGTTGGGTCATGAAATGTCTGCAAGAAAACCTCCAAGTTCAGTGAGCAACAAGGACCCCTCAGTCCTTTCTTTCTTTCTTTCTTTCTTTCTTTCTTTCTTTCTTTCTTTCTTTCTTTCTTTCTTTCTTTCTTTCTTTCTTTCTTTCTTTCTTTCTTTCTTTCCTTCCTTCCTTCCTTCCTTCCTTCCTTTCTTTCTTTTTTTCTTTCTTTCTTTCTCTTTTTCCAGAAAAAAAACATCTCCACCTATATTTAGGTTTGACCACTTTAAGATTTGGGGATTTCAACTCCCAGAATTCCTCAGCCAATATGGGAGTTGAGGTCCACAGGACTTAAAATCCCCTAGGGCTGTTGGTGCCCAACTCCATACGGACCATCTCTTCCCAAACACTTGCCTGCAAACCCCTTTCTGCATGAACCCCCATACGAAGGCACCCCCCCTTGCTGCACCCCGAACCCCAAACCTTCTGCCTTTGCTCCAGAGTACAAAACCCGAGCGCGTTTCTCTCTCTTTCCTGCCCTGCCTTTTTTTAAATTTTTTTTTGCACGCTCGCCATTTCTCTTTATCTTCATCCGCGTTTATCTTCATCTTTTTCCATTTTACACTTTTTCAAACACAAAAAACTGCTAGAATGAGCAGCTGGGAAAGAATAAAGCAAGTCATTTTTCAAGCTGATGAAGAATATCCCAGCCAATAAGATGCCCATAAATTAAGGGAGTGAAGAAACCGAGTCTCTGCTCCAAATAGATGGAGCTTCGATCGCGGCCCCCCAGGTCCAGCCCTTTTTCTTGCCATTCTTCTGGAAGAAAAGGAAGGTATAAATTAAAACCTTTGCTTTGTCTTTCGAATTTGGCAGCTGCTCCCGTGCTCATCTGGAGTCCATTTGAGGAACTGGGCATCTCCTTCAGCCCCTTCCTCCCCTTGGCCATCAGAGAGCTGCTGGCTTTGGAAGTTCATCTCCAAGTTTTTCCCAAGGCACCGTTGCTTCTGGTGGCAACTCTAAAAGACCATAGAAAAAGTTTTGGAAGTTTGGCTCAAGACTCCTGATTCATTTACTTATTTTAATTAACTTTATTGTTCTTTTACATTTTTCAAAGGGAAAAATTAATCATAACATTAACACTATTGTAGCATCAGTATTATACATATTTACATTTATATAAATTGTTATACGATGATATACATTCGTGTATAGTTTGCTTATCTTAAGTTTCTTTATTTTCTATTTACCTAGTTTCCAGCCAATTATACCATATATCCCAAATTTTATGATATTCAGACTCTTCTTTATCTTTAAATTTCAGGGTTAACTTGTCCATTTCAGCACAATCCAAATTTTTTTGAATTACCAATTCGTCAGGCAGTATGTTATTCTGCTTCCAACATTGTGCGTACGATATTCCAGCCACCGTTAATATGTGTAATACAATATATTTAGTCCTTTTCTCACATTTATTTTTAAATATTCCTAGCATGAATAACTCTGGTTCAAATTCTATTTTTTTTTAAACAATTTCTTGTAACCATTGCCTTATTTTAGTCCAATACTATTGAGCTTCTGGACAGGACAACCACATGTGGTAGAAAGTACCTTGCAATCTTTTTAAACATCCAGCATGCCAGATTCATGTCAGGATACATTTTAGCTGATCTCATTGGAGGTAGGTGAGACTCATGATTTAAATGGAGTTAAGTGCTGGAATCCTGACATCTGATTTGCACCGAGGATCTTCAGAGAAATGATGCCCCTGAGTTAAGGTCAGCTCGTATTGACAGTCTGGTGTTGGTGGTAGCTTGCCAAGTTTTATGGAGGTTCATGCTCAGATTTCCTAGGGTCTTTATTATTATATTACTCTAATGTAGAGAAAAGTAAAATCCCACACTTAGGCCAGAAAAACCCAAAGGACACATATAGACTTGGCGAAACCAGCTTCAATAGCAGTAACTGAGACTCTTAGTGGACAACCAGCTAAATAGGAGCCAGCTGTGTGCAGCAGCAGCCAAAAAAGCCAACTCTGTTAATCTAATCTAATCTAAAAATGAGGGTGTTCACCTCCTTGTTTAATTTCCATCCGTTGCTTCTTGTCCTTCAGAAGTTATGGGAGCTTCATCACTGGAGGCTTGGGTGGAGGGGGTTGGGACTAGATGACCTAGAAGGTCCCTTCCAACTCTGTTATTCTGTTCTGGCCTGCCTTCAGGTGCCTTGGAGAATAACTTGACCCCTTCCTCCTCTCTGTTGCAGCCCCTCAACTATTGGAAGGCTGCTCTCCTGTTTCCCCTGGTCCTTCTCTTCCGTAGACCAGCCAGGCCCAGTTGCTGCAACCCTTCTTCATGTGTTTTATTCTCCAGTCCTTTCATCATCATGGTTGCTCTTCTCTGTACTTTTTCTCGAGTCTCAACATCTTTTTCACAGTGTGGTGACCAAAACTGGATGCAGGACTCTAGGTGTGGCCTTACTAAACTTTATAGAGTGGTAACAACTACTTCATTGTGATCTAGTGGAAATTTTTGCCTATACTTCTCGGTTGATTCTCGTCCTTGATGAGTCTCATTGCGTTGCTTCTGGTGTTGCTTCCTTTTAGAGAAAGACTCCCCTGTTCTCGTATAAAAGCCCCATAAGATATTGAAAGATGCTATCACTAGTTTCCTAGCTGGGTAATTCTGCATCATTGTGACTAACAGAATTAACATTTTAACAGACGTTGGAAGGGATCTTGCAGGTCATCTCGATCCAACCTCCCGCCAAGTATAGGAGCCTCCTAACCACCATTTTCTGACAAATGCGCCAGTCCAGTTTCGTCTTCTTGAAAAGCCCTCCAGGGAATTGAAGCCTCCCACAACCTTGCTGAAGGCCAACTTCTTGTTCCATGGTTGGATTGTTCTCCCTGTCAGAAAGTTCTCCTTATTTCCAGGTTGAATCTCTCGCTTGATCAGTTTCCATCCATCCTATTCCCTGGTCTGGCCTTCAGGTGTCTTACTCTGAGAATAGCTATGACCCCCCTCCTCCTCTCTGGGCATCGCCCTCAACATATTGGAACGATGCTTCCTGGTCTCCCCTGGTCCTTTCTCTTTCCCTAAGACTAGCCAGGTCCCAGTTCCCTGCAACCGTTCTTCATAGTGTATTTAGACATCCAGTCCCCTCAGTCATCCTGGTTGCTCTTCTCCTGCACCTTTCCTGTATTAGCAAGTCCTCAACCTTTTTATATAGTTGGTGAACCAAAACACTGGACTTTCTCCTTCCCTCCATGTGGCCAACAATGGGATGGCAGCCCCATGTAAATTATACATCAACAAATACAAGTGCAGCTTGATTTGTAGAGCATCTTTCGGCTAAAGAAAACAAGCTATAGATGGGTTCTATCAGAGGCTCTCCGGCCTGGGAGGCTTTCCTTGCCCAACCATGTGTGGCTGTGGAGATCGTATTCCTCCTCCCATCCCAGTTTCCCTCTAGTAAATCTGTGGAAAACAGGCCTGAGGGGTCAATTATCTGTAGACCAAAGGATGGCGAATGCAGAATGGGGAAACAGGGAGTCCCTTCAATTTGGAGTGGCTCCTACAAAGATGAAAGAGTCAACTTATTTTTCCAAAGCCCCTGAAGGCAGAGACCAAGAAACAATGGATTGGAAAACTAAATTAAGCAATGAAGGAGAGCAGCAACCCTAGAACTAAGGAGAAATGTCTTGACCAGTGAGCAAAATTAAAGAGGCTGGAACTGCTTGCCACGCCGAAGTGCAGGTGCCTTCAACATTGCACAGATTTTTTAACGAAGAGAATTGGACAGCCATTTTATCTGAAATGGTATAGCTAGGTGTGTCCTGTTTGGAGCAGGGGGTTGCGAGCTAGAATCCTCCAAGGTCCCTTCCAATGCTGTTTATCTCTTATTTAATGTTATTCGAACACTCCGCAATGGTAAACTCCAACTGGGAACTTTAGAGATCAGAAACTTAACTTAACTTAGGGGAACAGTTAACCAGCAGAACTGCTTGCCCCAGAAGTTGTGGCTGCTTCATGTCTGGAAGGTTTTTTGAGATTGGACAGCCATTTGCTTGAATTGGTATAGGGTTCTCCTGTTATAGACAGTGGGGCTGGACTAAGAAGACCGCCAAGGGTCCCTTTCTGGACTCTTTTATTCATATGCTCCTACTTACAAACCGCATTCCATTTAGTAACTTTTCAAATTACAAACAGCCACTGAAAAAAGTGACTTTACGGTCACTTTTTTACAATTGCAAGCACACCCCCCCCCAAAAAGGCTTACATGATGCAAATACTTGGACCACTTGGACTGACTCGTATTGATGACCGGTGTGACCATAGATGTCTCCCAGTGTGTGTGTCGGTGCGTGTCACCTTGGTCAACATTCTTTAATGAGTCGCAGCTGGACGCTCTGTGGAAGCGAAGTCAGTGGGAGTTGCCAGGATTCATTCACAATTGGCCCAGCACAATTCGCTTTACACAACTGGAGGCATTTGCTGAACAAGCGGTGGACAGGAAAAGGTGTAAAAAATGGGGCAAAACTCACGTAAGAAACTTGCCTTGCTTTAGCAATGGACCATGGAGGGAGTCCAGTTGTGCCATAACTTTGATGAGTATCTGTTCGCCTCGGTGGTCCGACAGCATGTTGTGGCCCCCGGTGGCCATCAGAAACTGGTGGCAGACTCAGACAGTGAGGAGGTTGGGGAAAGGACACATCGGGCCAGTTCTGGAGTCTGGGGAAGGCCGGATTAGAACTCTGCGTCGGAGGCAGGAGATACGGGGCCAGGGCCTCCAACAGTTAATCACTTTCTCAAATCAAGCTTCGACATTGCTCAGAATCAGTAGCACATCCGCCACGGAGACTAGCGAGTCCTGAAAAGTTGTCCTCATGGTGGCCTCCGTCCCAGGGCATGGCACAGAGCTGTCAGAAGAAGGGAACAGTGAAGGAACAAGGGCTGATTCAGCGAGTTAAAGGCACAGTGGACGGTGAAAGGCCCTTCCCCATAGGGAATAAAAGAGGAGCAAAATGGGCAAGGGGCTTTTGTAAGAAACACAGTTTTGTTGCAAGCAGTTGAGGCTCTGTCTGTGCATCTCAGAGACTTCGGGCCGGTCCTTCCTGTCAGCACTGGGTTTGGCAAACAAGTGCTTTGCAGCTCTCCAGGCAGATGAGGCCTGTGCCCTCTCATGACACCCTTTGAAGACTGTTTGCCAGGCCTTTGCTGAATGTGGATGCAAGAAATTCACCTTCGTTGAATAAAAGGGGTTTTGCCGGGACAAAGAGCCTGCTTAGGGCTTTTGGGGGAAGTCAGAACAGATGAGGGGTCCAGAATGCAGGGATAAAAACCCAGGGAGGGGGGCAGATTTCACACCCTGTTTTGGTTGCTGCTGTCTTCCTTTGTGGAGAGGGGGCATCCCCCCAAGTCAAGGGTCTGCCTTCCCCCAAGTTGGGGTCTTGCCTGGTCAGATCTTGACTTCCAGAGCCCCCCTCTCCCCAGAGGAGGGAAGCCCCCTTGCCACCTCACAGCACCCCACTCGGCCCCTGCCCCTCCCAGCATGCTCTTTGCCGGCCACCCTGGATCAGCCGCTAAACTGAAATCAATTCCAATAACCTTCTGGCATCGACAGATTTTCACCGCACATCTAGGGCTAATGAAGAGCCTCTGGGGGTCTCCGGTGGGGAGAAGCCGGTGGTCTTGTTGCGGCCCCCTTCGGCACCCGCTGCCTCTCTGGCTGGAAGGAGCGAGGTTCCTCTGGGGTTCTGCTTGCCAGGCTGGAGGGGGAACCAAGGGACGCCAAGCATTTTTGCTTTTGCGGGGTCCTCGGTGGTGTCAGAGCTTGGTGGTGGCCTGGCTGATGTTTTGTGACCCAACTAGGGAACAGCATCAGGGCTCGGCAGGAAACGTCAGCCAGAAAACCACCAAGGACCCCTCATTTCAAACAAGATGAGTGACACATTTTCTCCTTTATTTTCCTTTTTCTAAGTTTGTGCCCCTCAACGAAGAAGCCGTGCATTTTCTTTCTTTCTTTCTTTCTTTCTTTCTTTCTTTCTTTCTTTCTTTCTTTCTTTCTTTCTTTCTTTCTTTCTTTTTCTTTTTTCTTTCTTTTTTCTTTGTTTTCTTCTTTCTTTCTTTCTCTTCCTTCCCTCTCTCTTTCCCTCCATCCCTTCCTCCTTCTTTCTTTTCTTCTTTGTTCCTTCTTTCTCTCTATTTACCTCCCTCTTTCTTTTTCTTTTCTTCTTTTTTCTTCCTTCCCTTTCTCTCACTCCCTCATTTCATCCATCTTTCTTTTTCTTTCTCTCCCTCCCTCCCTTTCTTTCACTTTCTTTCCCTCCCTCCTTCTTACTTTCTCTCCTTTCTCTCTCTCCCTCCCTTTCTTTCTTTCTTTCTTTCTTTCTTTCTTTCTTTCTTTCTTTCTTTCTTTCTTTCTTTCTTTCTTTCTTTCTTTCTTTCTCCCTCTCCCTCCCTTCTCCTTCCTCTTTTCTTTTCTTTTCTTTTCTTTTCTTTTCTTTTCTTTTCTTTTCTTTTCTTTTCTTTCTCCCATTCCACCTAATGACTCTGGGTGGCTTGCCATTCACACAATATATCACAGTGCAAACAATTGCAATGTGTTAAAAACAATTACACAGCATTGCAGCGCTGGGGGTGGGGGGTGGCTGAGTTTTTCTTTTTTTAATTAAAAAAAATACCGAGCATTTGAAAATTAAATCAGCACAAATCATGGCCTGCTGGGGAATTTTGGGACTTGAAGTCCTCCCATCTTCAAGCAGCCAAGGTGAGAAACATTGATTTGGGTGGCTGCTTCTTAGTGGTGGATTCAATTTTTTTTTACCACCGGTTCTATGGGTGTGGCGTGGCTTGGTGGGCGTGGCGGGGGAAGGATCCTGCAAAATCCCCCTTCCCTCCCCACCCCCCTAACCTGCTTTCCAGCTCCGTTCTTCTGTGCAGAGCAACCAAATGAGACCCAACTGTGGGAGTGTCTTGGTGGGTGCGGTGTTCTGTAGGCGTGGCTTGGTGGCTTTGTGGGCGTGGCTTTGTCGGCGTGGCAGGGGAAGGATACTGCAAAATCCCCCTTCCCTCCCCACCCCCCTAACCTGCTTTCTAGCTCTGTTCTCCTGTGCAGGGCAACCAAAGGAGATCCAGCCCATCAACTGGGATTCAATGGGAGGCAGAGAATAGAGAGGGTTGGGTGCCAGTCAGGTTCTTCAGAACCGGTCCGAACTGGCTGAACGCCCTCTCTGCTGCTTCTTGTTTAAACCCTTTCCTTTGTGGTGTCTATCTTTCTCCCTCCCTCCCAGGGACCCCCGTGAACCGGATCCCCATCATGGCCAAGCAAGTGCTGGATCTCTACTCGCTCTATCGGCTGGTGACTGAGAAAGGAGGCCTGGTGGAGGTGATCAACAAGAAGATCTGGCGAGAGATCACCAAAGGCTTGAATTTGCCCACCTCCATCACCAGCGCGGCCTTCACGCTTCGCACACAGTGAGTCACGGCGACCGGGATGCAGGGTCTGGGGTACGCGTGGAACACGCTTTAGACGTGTTGGCTCAGGATTGGGCCTTGCAGGAAACAAAAGCGGAGGTGTTGAAGGCTGAGGAGAGTGAGGATCTCTATATACATGGGCATGGAACATAGAAACGTAGGATTCTGGAAGGGACTTTGGAGGTCTTCTAGTCCAACCCCCGCTCAAGCAAGAAGCCCTATGCCATCTTGGACTATGATTGTCCAGTCTCTTCTTGAAAGCCTTCGGCAATGATGAAGCTCCCACAACTTCCAAAGGCAACTTCTGTTCCATGGGTTGATTGTTCTCCCTGACAGAAAGTTTCTCCTTATTTCCAGGTTGAATCTCTCTGGATCAGTTCCATCCATTGTTCTTGTCTGGCCTTCAGGTGCTTTGGAGAATAGCTGGACCCCCTTCCTCTCTCTGGGGCACCCCTGCAAATACCTGGAATGCTTCAACTCATATAAACATTTTGTATACACGTTTTATACTTGACAACAGAAAAGAAGGGGGGGATTTTCAGAGAGCAAGCGGCAGTGTGCAATCGAAAGTACATTCATTCATATTTTCTTCAAAGTCTGATATAGATTGGCTGAAGCTTTGCTGGGGAAAATATCTAATTGGAGAACATGATTGATGATCTTGGCTATGGACGTTTTTCATTTGATGATACACCAGAGGGTGGAGGGAAAGTAGGATCAAGGTGACAATGAATTACATATCTCAGAGTTGGCTACCCCAGGTTAGTGCCGGACAGAGAATGTTACCTTCAAATAAATCCTCTCTAGTGTGGAGTGTGGCCAGAGGCTCATGATTTAATTGGAATAACTGCAGAACTCTGACAGCCTTCTTGTCTCCTCCTGGTCCTTCCTTTCCCTCGACTACCCAGGCCCAGTTCCTGCAACCATTCATTGTATGTTTCAGCCTCCAGTCCCCTCATCATCCTGGTTGCTCTTCTCTGCACTTTTTCGAGAGTCTCAATATTCTCTTTTATAGTGTGGCGACCAACTGCAGTCTTCTTTTCATTAGACTAGAGATCCCCATTTCCTGCAACTGTTCTTTGGATGTTTTAAGCTTCCCATCCTTGATTTGTTGCTCTTTTCTGCAGAATGAGCAGGAGGGGGGGGGGGCTGGACTAGAAGACCTCCAAAGTCCATTCCACCTCTATTATTCTCTGAATTAATCAGTGGAATGGCTTGCCACTAGTAGTTTTGGGTGCTCCATCCCTGATGGTCTTCAAGAAGAGATTGGACAGCCATTGTCCAAGATGGCATAGGGCCTCCTGCTTGAGCAGGGGTTGGACTAGAAGCCCTCCAGAAGTTGTGGGTGGGTCCATCACTGGAGGTTTCCAACAGGAGACGGCACAGCCATTTGTAATAATATAAGATCTGCTTGAGCAGGGGGTTGGACAATAAGGCCTCCAAAGCCCCTTCTGTTGTGGCCCACCGGCAGCCATCAAAACTGGCGGTAGACTCGGACGGGGAGGAGGTTGAGGAGGAGCATGGGCCAGTCCTGGAGACGGGGTGAGGCTCTGATGAGGGCTCTGTGTTGGAGGCAGAGATGGGTCCAGGGCCCTCCGACAGTTATCAGCTGCCTTCAGAGTTGGAGATCAGTGAGGCAGAAGAACAGCTGGAGCCTGTTTCTGATGTGCGCATGCGCAGAGCTGCCAGGAGAAGGGAACAGCTAAGGAACAAGGGTCAACTCGGGAGTAAAGGCTCAGGTGGATGGTGAATGGCCCCTCCCATAGGGAATAAAGAGCAAAAGGGGAGTGGTGCTTGCAGGAGACAATTAGTTCAATTCATTAAGGTGAAGATCTGTTCCTGACGTCTAGCCAAGTACTTGCTGCTACAGCATGGCATTTGGAAGATATTGGCCTGGCAACTCTCCAAGCCTGAAAAAGATCTGTAGTTATGAAATCTCATGAAAGACTGATTGCCAGGACTTTGCTGGAGAGGAATTCCCTTTAACCTAAATAAAAGGGGTTTTATCGGGACTAGGAGTCGGCTTCATGATCTTGGGAAGGTCTAGGTCAGAACACCTTCCGTCCCTGTGATTCTATGTTCTATGTCCATGTAGCATCTCAGCTGTGGCAATGGAAAGTGGCCCCTGCCAACCTCTCTACTTCTCCCCGCAGGTACATGAAGTACCTCTACCCTTATGAATGTGACAAGCGGGGCCTGAGCTCTCCCGGCGAGCTGCAAGCCGCCATCGACAGCAACCGGCGGGAAGGGAGGCGTCAGATGTTCGGGGCCGCCCTGTTCAGCTACTCGCCCACGGGCACGCCGGCCACCCTCGCTTCCCCCAAGGTCCCTCTGCCCTCCCTCACCATCGCCACCCACAATGGGAGCCAGATCGGACAAGCCCACGCTGTGAAAAATGGTGAGGGGCTCAGACTGGTTTGGGGTGGGTGGGTGGGAGAGAAGGAGAGGATGTCAGAGCGTTTGCAGTGTGACTACCATTATGAGACAACCCAGGAGCAAAACACAGCACACAGAGACTTGGACATTTAACTAGTGGTTTATGTACAACAGTTACATCTATATATATCAAAGTGAAATACCATTCATGCATCATCACAAAATCTCTGGAACTGTAAAGCCTATAATCTTGGAATTTGGCCCGTAGGTTCCTCTTGGCTTCTAGGGGCTCCCTAAGAAAGGATTTTTCAAAATGACCACCAGAGCATTTAGAGTATTTCCTATATTATTATTATTAACACGCTCTGATGCTAAGGAGTTCTACTCCTCCTCCCCACCTGGAAAGAAATCTCTTCCAAATGCAAAACACAAGCAGAGGAGAGGAGTTTCAGTTTCAGTTTCACAGCACCAAGCAGCTTTAGTGCAGAACAGTTGTTCGCCCAGGCTCCTTGCTGTCTCCTTCTTGCTCACACAGCAAATACTGCTTCAGTTTCCAAACAGCCCTCAATTTCCTCACATCCTGACAGGACACTAGACAGAGGAATACCGATGGATGCTGGTAGGCAGAGGCAGAATTTTGTTTTCCTTAGTTTCTTCCTCAAAAACTAAACTAAACCCAACCACATAGTTTCGTAGCGAAGCACGGGTATCGAGCTGGTACAGACATATATGTGGTAGGCAAAATACCTTACAAGCAATCTATCTTCTTAACTCTACATGGAGAACTTCTGCAATGAATGCCAGACACAAGGAGAGAGAACTATGCTGATTCATTCTTATTGCATGAGCTTCACTGCTGGTCGGCTCTTAAATCTCAAGACCTTAACAGAGGGTCTCCTGGCAAGAGGGCCAAGGCAGAGCAAGGGTGAAGGGCTGAACCTCTGCAGGAAGGTACCTTCTTTTTTGGACTACAGGTAGTTCTGATCGGCCACAATTTTGAGCCCAACGTTTCTGTGGCTGAGATGGTTCTAAGTGAGCCCCTCCTGGTTTTACAACCTTTCTTGCCACTCTTGTTAAGTGAATCCCTGCAGGTGTTATGTTAGTCACATGGTTGTTAAGTGAATCTGGCGTCCCCATTGGCTTGCCACAAGGTCTCAAAAGGGAATCATGTGACTCCGGAGGACATGGCAACCATCATAAATACGAGTCAGTTGCCAAGTGGCTGAATTTTGACTGCAGGGAGGCTCCAACGGTCTTAAGCAGGGGTCGCCAACCTTTTGGACCTCAGGGACCCCCAAACTCATCATTTTAAATCCTGCGGACCAGAGACCCTGGGAAAATCCCCCCAAAAGTCTGCAGGAAAATTCCCCAACCCCGTTTTCCTACCAATAGATCATTCGTTATTTGGGATCGCAGGATACCGTCTCCAGCTCCATTCTCAGGGGGAGAGAGAGAGACTTTTGGCTCCATGCAAAGAAAACAGCAGAAGCAGCAGAAGTCTTTCTTTCTCTCCCCCCAAACTCTGCCAGAAATGAGTCTTTGCCAGCGCAGCCTCTTGGAGCAGGAGGCCTTGCAGGGTCCCAAAGACTCATTTCTGGTGGAGTTTGGGGGAGAGAAAGGAAGACTTTGGCTGCTTTCTTTGCGTGCAGCCCAAAGCAGAAGAAGAAAGAAGCTGAAAGAAGCAGCCCGGTGGCCAGGCGAGGCATGTGGGGTGAGTGGGGCAAGTTCCCCCCTCCACCCTTCCCCTCCCTCCCCTCACTACTCATGTTGTTTGTAATGCAAGCGACACAAGCCTCGTGTCCCCACGCGGCCTGGATTAATTGCTTTGGGGGTGACATTTCTCTGCCGACCACCAAAACTTTCTCGTGGACCACCAGTGTTCCCTAGCCTACTGGTTGGTGACAACTGGTCTTAAGCATGAAAAAGGACCATCAGTCATTTTTTCAGTGGTGTCATATCTTTGAACAGCCATTAAACAAACAATCGGAAGTCTTATATTAAATCTTTTGATTCGCCCATCCCAATTTTCCCTCCAGCGGCCGATCTTTGGCGTGAAAACCTTCTGGGTCAAATCACTTCTTTCTAAAGTAAATCTAAACTCAAAAAAGGACCTCAAGGAGAAGAAAAAGCCGCATTGACTGGTTTTGATCTCTTTTAATTGCATTTCAGGCTGTTCCTTGATAAACAGGCTCGGCCCTGAATTCAACAAAAGAAAGAAACTTGGAAGAGGACACTCTGGGCTTTATCCCTTTGCAAACCCATTTTTTTTTCCTCTCAGCCTTCAGAGGCTCAGAGGAAGCTATGGTCTGCTCCTTTTCAGGTGCAGTCCCCCTCCATGCTTGCTGGCTGGCAGTGGCTTATGGGAGTGATGGTTTGACACAACTTGGAAGGGTCCATATTTTTCAATTTTTTCTTCTTCTTCTCAGCACAACCTATCATGCCCCGGTGGAGACTGACTCTGAGGGAGAGGAGGAACAGCCCACAGGGAGTGGAAGTGGGGCTCCAGAGGTTGTAGAGGAGGTTGAGAAGGGCAGAGGCCGGCTGGGCACACAGAGGAGGACCCAGGCCCATCCCCTCCCCATCCTAGGGCACGCAGGGAGGAGAGAATAAGGGAGAGGCGTGATCTCCTCTGGAGGAGAGGACCTTGATCCTCTTCATGGGCTGCAGCTGTGACAACTGAATAAGCTGGAAACAAAGCATGGAAATATCTCTAGTTTATGGTTCCTGTCTGAGTTTGGCATCTTTCCAGTGTGTGTTATCTGTAGACCTCCTCCAGCCCTTATCTTGCCTGGTTTGTGTTGCTTTTTTCTTTCTTCGTGTCACTGTTTGTGTGGGAGCTTTTTTGTCTTCTGTCAAAGATATTTGGAAGCAAAATGAAGGAATAAAAGGGGCTTCACCTGTTTTCTGTGACTGTGTTTGTTTTGTATCCCACCCTGGGTNGAAGCAAAATGAAGGAATAAAAGGGGCTTCACCTGTTTTCTGTGACTGTGTTTGTTTTGTATCCCACCCTGGGTCATCACAACAACAGACTAATTGATAGAAGGGAATATTTGTAACTCAGGGCGAACTCTGATGCTCTCTGAGTTGGCTGATTTTCTTACAGACGTTTCATGGCCCAACTAGGGAACTTCATCAGGGCGAGAAGGGAGGGGGGTTTTGCTCTCTGTTCTCAGTTGGTTACTAACTCAGTAAACAACAGCCTAATCATTGGATCATCAAGACCACTCCCACCAGCATTGTGTGTGTGTGTGTGTGTGTGTGTGTGAAAAGGGCAGCTAGGTTTTAAAGTTAGTATAGGCCTCTGCTTAATTATTATATAAATTAGGTATATATAATAATGCCGGCTGAGTGGATTTTTGCAAGCATGGTGAAATACTTGCAATCTGCTGAGCTGATTTTGCAGGCGCAGCAATATGTTTGCTCTCTGCTACTTCTGCAAAAAGCATGTATTTGCTGGACAATCAAAAAATAGAGTTGTTTGGATCACGAATGTCTGGGACATTGAGAAAAAGGGGAAATTGAAAGTAGTGGTAAGCGAGTTGGCATATACCTACAAGTGGGTATTAATTGATGGACGGTATGAGGGAATAGGGAAGTCCATCCAATAAGATTACATACCACTGGGTGGGCTTCAGAAGAAGAAGGGTATCATTCATGCCACTAGTACATAATAGAAAGAGAGAGATGCATAGATAGATGAATAGAAACAATACCAAATGATGACAGATAGATAACTGCAGATAACTAGCTAGATATAAATAGATCAATAGCTGATTGATAGATAGAGGATAGATAACACTGTAGATAAGTTATAGACAGACAGATAAATGATTGAAAAGATAGATGATGATAGATGACACAATAGATGTATAGGATGGATGATGAATGCTTAGATAGAAGATGATATGACGATGATGATTGATAGATAGAAATAAAGTGATAGATAGATAGACACAAAGGTAGGTAGATAGAAAGAAAGACAGACAGCTGATAGGTAGATGGATAGAACTGATAGATATATTGTGATTGATAGATGAATAGATAAATGATAGATAACTACAGATAACGAGGTAGATATAAATAGATCAATAGCTGATTGATAGAGGATAGATAACACTGTAGATAAGTTATAGACAGACAGATAAATGATAGAAAAGATAGATAGATGATGATAGATGACAGAATAGATGTACGGATGATGGCAAATAGTCAGATAGTAGACAGACAGACAGACAGATAGATAGATAGATATAGAGCTGATAAGATAAATTGTGATAGATACAAAGACATAGACAGCTGATAGATAGGTGGAGATAGAGCTGATAGATAAATTGTGATAGATAGATAAATAGATGATAGTTAGATGATAGATGGATATCTATCATCTAGATAGATAAACAAAGACAGATGTTAGATACATAGATATAGATGACAGTCATGACATTCTTAGAGAGTCCCTGCACCCTTATTGCCCTCTGTTGATGACTCCTCCTCCTCTTCCTCCCTCTCCTCTCTTGCAGAAGAGAGCCTCCTGTCAGCTGGGGTGCCCAGCCGCATCGCCATCCCCGTCAGCCTAGCCGGGCATCACCTGGTGGCAGCACAGGCTGCTGTGTCCCAGGCAGCCGCCCTGGAGCAGTTGCGGGAGAAGCTGGAGACCAGCGAGCCCCCGGAGAAGAAGATGGCGCTGGTGGCCGAAGAGCAGCAGCGCCTGGTCCAGCAGGCCCTTCAGCAGAACCTCTTGGCCATGGCCTCCCAGTTCCCGGTCAACATCAAGGTCAATAGCCGTGGAGGTGGGTTCCTCGTCCATCAGTTTTGAGGGTGGAGAACGTCTCTGTTGAGTTCCGCATTGGCCCAAGGGCACCTGGGAAGTGTAGTTGGGTGGGGGAGGCTGAGCAATCTATTGTTCTCACCTAGGCATCCCCAATAGCACGAAGCCGACTTCTCGTCCGATAAACCCCTTTTATTTGGTTTACAGGGAATTCCTCTGCAGCAAAGTCTTGGCCAACTGTCTTTCAAGACAGTTCACAATTACAGACCTTGGAGAGTTGCTAGGGTGATATCTTTCAGACACCACACTGTAACAGACAATACTCGGCAAGAATGCAGGAACAGATCTTCACCCAAATGAACTAATTATCTCCTGCAAACCCCACTCCCCTTTCACTCTTTATTCTCTATGGGAGGGGCTATTCACCGTCCTCCTGAGCCTTTACCACCTGAGCCTTTATTTCTTTAACTGTTCCCTTCTCCTGGCAGCTCTGTGCATGCGCACGCTGGGAACAGGCTCCAGCTGTTCTTCTGCCCCACTGAACTCTGACTCCAAAGGCAGCTGATAACTGTCAGATGGCCCTGGCCTCATCTCTGACGCAAAGCCCTTGTCCGAGCCTTTCCCAGACTCTAGGACTGGCCCAGGTTCCTCCCCAACCTCCTCATGGTCCGATTCTGCCTCCAGCTCCATTGGCCGCTAGCAGGCTACATCTATTCCTACCAGGCCGATCACCATTCTCCAGTTCTCTGCACTCTCTGTAGGGAAAAAATTAATTCAGGGATTGTTGGAGAGCAACCATCCCAGTTGGGCAGAACGTTCAAGCAGGGACATGGCCTGGACTCATTACATAAACACAAAGTGGGCAAGGGCTGACCCTCCCAAATACTATTGAGCCTTATCTGATCTTTTCCAGGTCAAAGTCAGCTGGCCTGGGGAAGATTCCTGTATTATAGGCAGTAATCAATACAGTAGCCTGTGTCAGGGTTCCAAGTAACACATCTGTTCTAACCAAGGCTTCCCGAAACTGGAATTAAGCACAAGCTTAGTTAAAACAACTCTTGTTTTACTTCAGTGCTGGGAATTATTTTCATTCCCAGCCGGTAATGAGTCCCAAACAGTCCCTCGAAATAAGCACCCACCTTTCTCTCCTTTGAATTTCTGCCAACAACTAAAGTGCCAAATGAACTGTAAAAAACCAACCGAAGCACAAAGTCCACCCAGAGCTTCATGGCTTAATTTGAAATGATTGAATTACTTTGCTTCCTGCAAAGATTTCATCATCTTGGCCTGACTTTTATCCCTTATGGGAGGGGCAATCACTTCCCAGCCTTACTCCCGAATTGCCCCTTTTGTTTCAGCTGCTCTTGCCTTCCAGCAGCTCTGCTCACACGCGCACTGGGAACAGCCTCCCCTGAGTCCTCTGCCTCGCTGCTGCCAGACTCCGGAGGCTCCAGAGGCAGCACCCCACTCCCAGAGGGTCCTGGCCCCATCTCTGCATCAGATGCAGGACCCTTGTTTGAGTCCTCTCCAGACTCCCTGACTGGTCCCCGTTCTTCCCCACTGTCCGATTCCGCTGCGGTCTGCACCGGCTGCTGGCGAACCACAACATCCACAGCAATGATATTTCCAGTAAAGCTATTCCTTGAGGAATCTACCTGCCTCGGTAGACTTTTGCCGGCTATGGGTCCATTACTTGGAACCCTAACACCTCTGTTGCTCTGCCTTCCTCATTCCCCTTCCCTGTTTCCTTCCAGATGACAGACAGGAGGCGGCTTTGAATCTGTCCACCAACGGCATTAGCAGCATCAACATGTCGATAGAAATAAACGGCGTTGTCTATACAGGTAAAGAGCCCTCTCCCCCCTTTGGGTGAACGCAGGCTGCAAATCCAGAGCTCGCAAAGCACTGGCTTTCCCTGCCGCCTGGGGTTTTTCTGATCCTTGGTACAGGATACCGGGAGAGGTAGCATCTGAGGAATATCTAGCTTTGGAAGAAGAGAGATGGCTTGTGGGGCAGGCAGGTTCCAGGATCAACCCATTTTTCTGGCTGAGCACAAAGCAGAGTTTCCCAGCCTCCGGAATTTTTAGGATGAGTGGCTGGCTGGGGAAATCTGGGAGTTGAAGTCCAGATGCCTCAAAGATGGCAAGCTGGGAATCTTGGGATGACTCCATTGCCCATTGGTTTAGTTTGAGGGGGCCATATATTGGGGGGAAAGGGTCCATTCCCTAACCAGGTTAAGCAAGGCAGCATAAATAAGAGCCAGGTTAGTGTAGATGATAAAGGCCCTTCGGTTAAACTCTTCAGCTTAGAAACTGAGAGACTGTGGCTTCTAGTCTTGCTTTAGGCACAAAGCCAGATAGGTGATCTTCGGCCAGCCACTTTTGCCCTACCCTAGGAAAGAGGCAATGGCAAAGCACTTCTGAACAACATTGGCAAGAAAGGTTCAGGGACTTCTGCCAGCCAGTCTTTGAGAATTAAATGGTGCCAATGCAGGATTATATTTATAGCTCAGGGTTGAAATAAAGACTCCACAGTCCTCTCTGAGCTTAGTAGTTTTCTTGCAGACATTTCATTACCCAACTAGGTAACATCATCATCAGTGTTAGAAAGGAGTGGAGTTTGCAGAGTGGAGGAGGAGGAAGAGGAGAAGGAGAAGGAGCAGATGATTGTGGGATCCTTGGTGCTCTCTGAGCTTGGTTCTTTTCATGTAGAAGTTTCATGAGCCAACTAGGTAACATCATCAGTGCTAGAAAGGAGGGGGATTGGCTGTCCCTTTTATAGACAAATAGTCTGGCTAGAAGCAAATATTTGTAGCTCGGGGTCCTTGGTGGATTCCTCAATTAAATGGAAGACAATAAAAAGGCAGCATGGCCAGGGACATTAGGGACAGACTATCCAACTTAGAATCCCCAAAGTCTCCAGAGTCCTTTATCTTGGTTGTTTTCTTGCAGACATTTCTTTACCCAACGAGGTCACATCATCAGTGCTGGAAGGGAGGGGGTTTGTGGAGAGGAGGATAAATGTGGGGTCCTTGGTGCTCTCTGAGCTTGGTGGTTTGAAGATGTTTCATAACCTAACTAGGTAACATCAATGCTAGAAGGAAGGAGGGTTTGGGGGGAGGAGAAGGAGGAAGGAAGGAAGGAAGGAAGGAAGGAATGTGGGGTCCTTGGTGCTCTCTGAGCTTGGTGGTTTTCTTACCAATGTTTCATGTCCCAAACTAGGTAACATCACCAGTGCTAGAAGGGGGGTTTGCAGAGAGGAGGAGGAATGTGGGGTCCTTGGTGCTCTCTGAGCTCGGTGGTTTTCTTGCAGATGTTTCATGACCCAACTAGAAAACATCATCAGTGCTAGAAGGGAGGGAGCTGAAATTCAGGGATGGGCTTCCAGAGAGCAGACCCTGGATTTGGGCAGGTGGGAGCAGCAGCTGTTGTGTGTGTTGATCACCTCTGACTCAGCACCTCTCTCATTCCGACAGGCGTGTTGTTT
This sequence comes from Laticauda laticaudata, assembly GCA_004320025.1. Lineage (NCBI taxonomy): Eukaryota > Metazoa > Chordata > Lepidosauria > Squamata > Elapidae > Laticauda > Laticauda laticaudata. Next base: position 15,112 of record BHFT01002562.1, on the reverse strand, counting down.
GCCAGGCGATCGGCCCTCCTGGGCGCTGCGGGAGGCACCCACAGCCACACCACCACAGGGATGCCACCGAACCCGCTGTTCTCCGCCACATCTCGGGGACGTGCTCCGGCCAGCACCTCGCCCTGAGAGGAGAAGCCCTGCAGCCTGTCCTCCACCCCTCGGACAACGGCCTCCACTCTTTCATCCTGCGTGGGGACCTTGAAGGGGGCATCTGTGTTCTGGGTTCAGGGTGGCAAAGGGAGGAGACCCCCCCCCCAGACTCCCAGCTCTGGAGGGGCTTGGAAAGGGACTTTGGGGCAGGGCGAAGGACAGGATGATGAGACACTGTTGGCACTGAGGAAGTGGTGATAGAGGGAGCTGATTATTCAGTGGAATGGTTTGCCTCCAGACATTGTGGGTGCACCATCCCTGGAGGTCTTCAAGATGAAATTAGACAGCCATTTGTCTGAAACAGTGTAGAGTCACCTGCTCAAGCAGTGGGTTGGACTAGAAGACCTCCAAGGCCCCTTCCAACTCTGGTTTTCTGTTAATCAGTGGAATGGCAGAAGTTGTGGGTGCTGTATCCCTGGAGTCCTTCAAGAAGAGATTGAGTAATTTTGTTGTTCTGGAGCCATGGTGGAGCTAGCAAACGGCTTCTTCACCTGCATTGATTTCCTTGGTTGTGGTTGGATGATCGGCACCAGTTGGGTTCCTCCAAGGACTTGATGGTGGTTAGAAGTCTTCAACTGGAACGGGGTTCTCCACCATTCCCTGACCAGGCATAGGTCCATGCTCTTAACATGCTTCTTCCATTTCCCAGTCTTCACCACTACAGGGTCCTACCTCAATCCTGATTTTGTACACTCACCAATTCTTCTTCGCACACTCACCCCTAGGGTCTATGGCTCAGCCCAACAGTGGTTGGAAGGGGTTGCTAGTCCCAACCAAATCAAAGATCTTGGGGAAGGCACAGCTGTGTGAGTGTGGCAGTGGGGTGATTAAAACTCATGGTGCGTTTGTTCTAGTGAGAGCTGCATGGAACTCCTCTCTTTGATAGACCCAATACGGGTGGAAAAATGGTTGCAAGATCAGCAGGACTTATGAAGCTTATGGGATGGACCAAGACAAGGAGGAGGCTTGTTAAAGAGAGATCCAATCTGGACGTGAGGAGAAACTTCCTGACAGTGAGAACAATTTAATCACAACAAGAGTTGTGGCTGATCCATCACCGGAGGTCTTGAAAACCCTCCAGAGAGCCCAATCCAACCCCAACAGATTGGACCACCATTGGACCAGAATGGTATGAGGTCTCCTGCCTTGAGTAGGAAGTTGGGCTAGAAGACCTCCGAGGTCCCCTCTGAGCCAATGACTCTGGCGGAAGGTGGAAAGTTTGAGGTGAAGGTTGGATAACCGTTTGCCTGAAATGGCATAGGGTTTCCTGCTTGGGCAGGGGGTTGGACTAGAAGACCTCCAAGGTACCTTCCAACTCTGTCCTTCTGTCAAGGTAGGGAGACTGTGTGAGTGGGACAGGCCAGTCGAGAGAGGATTGGGATGCGGAGAGCAGGTTTGAGGGGCGATTGCTCTTGCTCCCATCAAAACTGCCTTCGTCTGGCTCAGAGGTCACCATTCTCACCCTTGCTCCAACCCAACCCTCTCTTCCTCTCCACTTTCCTCCCGTCCCATGTTGCCCTCCCTACAGACACAACCAAACCTGCCCCCCCCCCCCATTTCTCGGTGTGATGACCCAAAGGGGCGTGGCACAAAAATAACAAAGTCACAAAAGTAGAATAAATTTTCTTTTATGCCTCCAACTTTGGTCCCAATGTCCAATTATCTTTGGCTGGAGATCAAACTCTTCCAAAAATAGTCTACAAAAGGAAGAAATGCAGTTTGAATCCAAAGTAAAGATAATTAGAAATAAAAAAAACCAACACAAACCACACTGAAGTAATTAACATGGCAGGCCAGGATGATACATTGCAGACTTCCACAAGATAAGGCAGCACCCACGGTTGGGAGGACGCCAAAACCAAGCCTCAATTAAAATAATGCACATTTTGCTTCCAGCAAGGTGTTATGTGCAAACGCCCCACTTATGTCCTGTTCTCCCAGCTGCAACTAATGAAAGGGATCAGGGCCCTTTTCTCTCCCGTAAGCCACATTGCTCCCTTCTCCATTCCTCCTTGCCTGAGGATGAAGAGGGGGTGACCTGGGTCTTCCTCTGAATGCCCAGCTGGACTGTGCCCTTCCCCAGTTTCTTCCACAGCCACCAGAGCCACACTCCCACTCCCTGTCATCTGCTCAATCTCCCCCTCAGAATCAGACTCCAACAAGGGCATGACACTCGGGTTGCACTTTCATGATGTTGCTTGGAGGGATGGGGTTGGGTGGGGACAACCCCTTGGGGTATTGAGGCAGCCCTTGGGGGTGGGGGTGGGAAGGGGGTTGTGTCTCCTTGGGAATCAGTGGGTTCTGGGGGTGGGTGGGCTGGGGTGGGGGGATGGGACAGTGGGGGGAACCCAACTTGTGTCTCTTTTGTGCTAGTGCAGAATGTCGACGTACCAAAGAAGGGAAGTGATTTCATCTACCTCATTTTCTTTCAGATGTGCCAAGGGGAGGGGTGGGGGTGGGGGAGAGGAGGGCAGCTGGGACCCAGGGGGCCTCCTGGGAGCTGGGACTTGGGGGTTCAACCCACAGCTGTCTACGCTGCCATGGAGAGTGCAGAACTGCTGCACCAGCGGCAGCTGATCCAAACCGTGGCGGTGGTTGGGTGTCCTCTCTTCCTATCAGTACTGTCCTCCTCCAGCAACGGGAAACTATCGTACGCTTGACCAAAGATGAGAGCCCTTCGCTGGGCCTCCTTGCACAACCACCCGCCGTGCTCAAATATGGCGTGGCCGGACCTCTGGGGACCATGACGGACAACGATGATGCGGCTCCATCAAAGGGCCCGCAGGCAGAGCCGTCTCTGGAGATGGACATTATTACGGAGCCTGCAGAGGACGCTTTGTGGACTTTGTGGGGTTTTAAGCTCTTGTACCAAAGATTGGACTCACTGGGCACTTGGCTTTCCTGGGGAAGGGAAGGAGGAAGGAAGTGGGGGAGGGGGAGGAGGGTCTTTTCTCCATCCTTCAGGGTCTTTCCAACTTTCTCAGTTTCTTCCTTTTCGGTGTTTGACTGGTGGAGTTCACTTTTCCCACCCTGGGGTAATTCCTGCCTCCTCCTCCTCTCCCCCTCTCTCTCTCTCTCTCATGTCCTCCCTTCCTCTCCTTCCCCCTCTCTTTCCTTCTCCCTCCCTCTCCCTCATTCCCTCCCTCTCCATCCTCTTCTCTCCCTCTCCATTTTCCACCCTCTTCCTCCCTCCCCTCCTGTCTCCCTCTCCCACTCTTCCTACCTCTCCCTTCCCCTTTCTTTCACTTGCTCTATCACTCCCTCTATCTTCCACACTCTTCCTCCCTCCCTTCTCCCTCTCCGTTTCTCTGTCCCTCCCTCTCTCTGTCTCCATCTCCCCTCTTACTCCCTCCATATCTCTTCTTCTCTCCCTCTCCCCACTGTCCCTCTCCCTTCCTTTCCCTGTCATTCTCTCTATCTTCCACTCTTTTACTCCCTCCCTCCGTTCTTTTCCCTATCCGTTTCTCCCCCTCTCCCTTCCTATCTCTATGCCTCCCTTTCCCTGTCTACATCTCCCCTCTTTCTCCCTTCCTCTCCCTTCCCCTTTCTGTCACTCTATCTTCTACCCTCTTCCTCCCACCTTCTCTCCCTTCTCCCTCTCCATTCCTCTCTCTACCTTTTTTTCTCCTGTTTTTCCCTCCCTCTCTTCCTTTCTGTCCCTCTCTTACCCTCTCTCTGTCTCCCTCTTTTCTCCCTCTCTCCCTCTCCCAATCCTTTTGTTGTTCTCCCCTGCTTGTTGGCTTCTCTCCATGTTTCTCCCCAACTTTCTTCTAGGTTTCAGAAACAATCCAGGCACTGAGGGGGAAGCTGGATTGGGGCACTCAGGGGAATGAATGCGAGTATCGATAAGGATGAAAATAAAAATGAAAGTAATTTTAAAAGAGGAAATCGTTGTGCGAGGCTTTCAGTTTTTCCCCTTCCATTGGTCTGAACTGGGCACATTTGAACTGCTCGTTTTAAGATGGAGATGGCCTTCAAGATAACACAGCTGGACCTTGACTTACGACCACATTTGGAAGCAGAATTTCCATTGTGGTGGTTAAGTGAGTTGCACCCCTTTTCACAGTCAGAAGGTCATTAAATGAATCCGGCTTTCCCCATTGATGCTTGTTGGAATCCAGCTGAGAAGCTCAAAAAAGACAATCACACAAATACATGAAATGGTATAGGTCCCTGATGGTGAATTTATGGCACAAGTGTGTGCCACAAGTGGCATGCAGAGCCATTTGTGCCGGCACGCGAGCCAGAGGCACACTTATCTCACTGTGCATGCAGGTGTCTCACAGCTGATTTTTGGCTGGTTGGAGGCCTTTTTCGGCCTCCCAGAGACTTGGAAAAAGCCTCTGCAGGCTTTGCAGGATGAATAGGTCCATTTTGTCACTTCCTGTAATACTGGAAGTGATGAAACAGGCTTATTATTCAGCCTGCAAAGTCTGCAGAGGCTTTTTTCAAGCCTCTGGGAGGCTGAAAAAGGCCTCAAGCCAGCTGAAAATCAGATGTGTGGTGCAGTGCAGCAAAGGAGGCAGTGGTGTTGGGGGTGTGGGGGATTGCGCATGCATGCACAGGGGACATGGTGGGCACATTGCCTTCTGGGTGCTGGCATGTGAGCGTGTTTGCCCAATTTTCGCCACAGGAGCCCAAAAAGGTTAGCCACCAGTGGTATAGGGTTTCCTGCCTAAGCAGGGGGTTGGAGTAGAAGACCTCCAAGTTCCCTTCCAACTCTTCTCTTCTCTTCTCTTCTCTTCTCTTCTCTTCTCTTCTCTTCTCTTCTCTTCTCGCTAGTTGTTCAAATGCCTAAATTTTGATCACCTGACCCAGGGGATTCTGTGACAGTCGTAAGTGTGAAAAGCCATAGGCCTCCCCAAAAAGCACAAAGTCAATTCTGAATCCCAGCAAAAACCTCTTTTATTACATCAGTGTGAATTTATTTCATTCGCAGTTAGCCAACGGCTTGGCAAACAGCCTTGCGAAGGTAGACTAATGAGCTCAGACCTTTATCAATCCTGGAACTCTGCCTGGTAAATAGTTCCACACTCAGTGCTGACAGGGAAGGGCTGGGTTATACAAACAAATCTTCACAAGGCTGGAAGGAACAGATGATCAAATGAGCAAGTTGTTTCCTGCAAAAGCCTCTTCCCCTTTTGCTCCTCTTTTAATCCTGATGGGAGGGGCCATTCATTATCCACCTGTGGCCTTACTCCCACATCGACCCTGAGTTCTTCATTGTGCCTTCCCTTCAGCAGTTCTGGGAACCAGTTCCAGAAGCTCCCCTGCCTCACTGCTGTCCGAGCCCAAAGGCAGCTGATGATGGCCAGCCTGCCCTGGCCCCATCTCTGCCTCTGATGCAGAGCTCTCATATGAGCCTTCCTCAGCCTCCAGGACTGGCCTGGGTTCCTCCCCAACCTCCTCATTACTGTCTGATTCTGCTGCCAGCCACTGCCAGACCACAACAAATGCCTTCATAACTGTTGTGGTTTGCCGGCAGCCGGTGCGGATGACAAAGGTATCAGACAGTGAGGACGAAAGGGAACCAGTCAGGGAGTCTGGCAAGGACTTGGATGAGGATCCTGCATCTGATGCAGAGATGGGGCCAGGACCATCTGAGAGTGGGGTGTTGCCTTCGGAGCTTTCGGAGTCTGGCAGCAGCGAGGAAGAGGACTCAGGGGAGCCTGTTCCCAGTGCGCGTGTGTGCAGAGCTGCTAGAAGGCGAGAGCAGCTGAAGCAGAGGGGGCGACTCGGGAATAAGGCTGATTGTCCCTCCCATATGGGATAAAAGCCAAACCTCAATGAGGAAAAGCTTTGCAGGAAGCAAAGCAGTTCAGTAATCTCAGAGTCTGTGAAGCTCTGAACTCTGGTTGAGTTTTTTCTGGGGTTTTGGGTCAGTTTATGTTATAATTAATTGGACTTCTGTTTTTTGGCAGCATTCAACAGCACTGAAAAGCTCTTATCTGGAGGAACTGTGTCGAATGAGTTTTGCCTGGGAATGCAAATAATTCCCAGTTTAAAAAAGGTTTTACTTTTAAATTCAGTTGGTGTTTGATGAAGTTTGATGAAGCCTGGGTCAGAACAAAAACTTTGAGCAGTCGTTAAATGGATAGTTGTAAATCGAGGTTAATAAAAACAAAGCGGAACCATCCCGGATCCCCAGGAAAGGAGATGATACACGGAGGAAGTTTGGACGAAGCTCCTCCCTACTCAAAGGAGTATAAGAGGGATTGAGAGAAACCCAGACAGACTTGCAAAAATCCATTAACAATCGCCTGCCCCAATAGGATGTACAGGCAGTCCTGGATTTACAACAGCTCACTTAATGGCGGTCCAAAGTTACAATAGCACTGAAAAAAGCGACTTGGGACCGTTTTTCACGACCCTTGCGTTCTTCCTCACAATCACGTGATCAAAATTCAGAGGCTTGGAAACTGGCATGGACTTATGACAGTTGCCGTGTCCTGGAGTTTTGATCCGCTTTTGCGACCTTCCGATGAGCAAACTCAATAGGCAAGCCATATTCGCTTAACAACCGTGCTACTAACTTAACAACTGCAGGGATTCACTTAACGGTGGCAAGAAAGGTTGTAAAATGGGTCAAAACTCACTGAGCAAATGTCTCACTTAGCAACAGAAATGCTGGACAATTGTGGCTGTAAGTCGAGGACGAGCTGTATTAGAAAATGTGTTTTCTTTCTGAGCTTCAACTCTCACCTGCGTGGATACAACCCTCCGTGGCAGCCTTAACACACCTCACAATTTCAGAAAGAATTTGTGCACTTGCTTTTCAGGAACGCACTCCAAAAATCCTAGGTCGTTCCTTAGAAAAATGGATGCTCGCCCGAGCAAAACATTGCACCAGAATAACAAAGGGTGAATTAAAATACAAAAACATAAAAAAAGCATAAAACAGCTTTTGATAAAAATAAAGCACACCCACCCGAAGTACATCATGCACAGCTCTTAGGAGATGGCAATGAACTTTCTGGCAAACCTACACTGGCCTTCCTCAGGACAAAACTCCCAGAATCTGTAGCTAGTGTGAAAACTGCAAACAGATTTTATTTTATTTATTTATTTGATTTGTCAATCGCTTACAAGATAATAGGTATAAGTATATATATAGTTATGAATACATGAAATGGGTACATATAAGAAAAATAAAAGAAACTGTCAATATTGGCAGATACAAACTTGGAAAAGCCACAAAGGTTCAGACCAGTAATAAGGGGACCACTACATAAGTATGAGCCAGCAGTGTGTGGCAGCTCATTCCAGGTGTTTTTTATAGCGCCTTAGTAAGGCCACACCTGGAATGCTGCATCCAGTTTTGGTCACCTCGTTATAAAAAAGATGTTGAGACTTTCAGAGAAGTGCAGAGAAGAGCAACTAAGATGATTAAAGGCCTGGAGATTAAAACATATGAAGAATGTTTGCAGGATTTGGGTTTGGCTAGTCTAGAGAAAAGAAGGACTAGGGGGGACTTGATAGCAATCTTCCAATATTCGAGGGGCTGCCCCAAAGAAGGGGGGGTCAAGCTATTCTACAAAGCACCAGAAGGCAGGACAAGACAGAGCTAGGGTGGAGCTGTGCTGGCAGCAGTGGCTCTTCCATCCCAAGGACTGGCCCATAGATTTCCACTGCTCTCCTCTCCTCTGCTGTCATGCATCGTGCATCAGACACTAGACCCAGCTGTTCCTCCTCTTCTTCATCAGCCACCTCCAGACCTGGAGGCTGTTGACTCTCCATCTGAGAGCTGATGGATGGCCCAGACTCCACACCCCTCTCTCTCCCTCCCTCCCTCTCCCTATCTCTACTCTCCCTCCCTCCCACCGCCTATCTCTACTCTCTCATCTCTCTCTCTCTCTCTCTACCTGTCTATCCTATCAATATCTATCTATCTATCTATCTATCTATCTATCTATCTATCTATCTATCTATCTATCTATCTATCTATACTATCTATCTATCATGTCTATCACTATCTATCCATCCTATCAATATCTATCTATTGTATCAATCTCTATCTATCATCTATCTATCATCTATCTTTTATCTATCATCTATCATCTATTATCTATCATCTATTATCTATCAACTATCTATCAATCTATCTAATCATCTATCAATCTAATCAATCTATCTATCTATCTATCTATCTATCTATCTATCTATCTATCTAATCTATCATCTAAATCTATCTATCTATCTATCTATCTATCTATCTAATCTATCATCTAATCTATCTATCTATCTATCTATCTATCTGTCTGTCTGTCTGTCTGTCTATCATCTATCTATCTATCTATCTATCTATCTATCTATCTATCTATCTATCTATCTATCTATCTATCTATCATCTATTTATCTATCTATCTATCTAATCTATCTATCTATCTATCTATCTATCTATCTATCTATCTATCTATCTATCTATCTATCTATCTATCTATTCTATCTAATCTATCATCTAATCTATCTATCTGTCTGTCTGTCTGTCTGTCTATCATCTATCTATCTTATCTATCTATCTATCTTTATCTATCTATCTATCATCTGTCTGTCTGTCTGTCTGTCTGTCTGTCTGTCTGTCTATCTATCTATCTATCTATCTATCTATCTATCTATCTATCTATCTATCTATCTATCTATCTATCTATCTAGTACTCTCTACACTCTTTCTCTTCTGCCAGCCCCATTCCCTCTTCTCCCCTCGGAGCTGATCCTGACTCCTACGCTTTCCTTCTCTGATTCAGCTACTGGAGGGGCCGATGGCTGACAGACCACAAGAAACCATTTGACTGGGATGGTATGAGGCCTCCTACCTTCAGCAGGAGGTTGGACTAGAAGACCTCCAAGGTACCTTCCAACTCTTTCATTCTATAAAGGCTTGCCTCCAGAAGTTATGGGTGGCTCCATCACTGGAGGTTTTCAAAAATAGTCTGGATAACCATTTGATGGGAATAATATAATGTCTCTTGGCTTGAGCAGAGGGTTTGGACTCAATGACCTCTGAAGTCCTTCCAGCCCTCCATGTGAGAAGCTGAAATCCTCCAAACTTCCTATTTCCAGCTCCTAGTTTCCCTCCTGCCTTAATTGGCGAGCAGATCCCTCACCCATTTCAGCAGGACTTTGATTCCTCATTGGGTTACAAATGGATTCGATGAAATTTTCCTTCTGTGTCATTCTCTTCTCACTCCCGCCCAGCGAGTCAATATTACAATTTACTAGTCTGAACAGCTCCTATTGACTGAGGTTGGACTTGGGTCAATAAATCAGGATTCTGACAGCCTCTATAAGCCAGTTGCAAGGAAGGATTAAGCTGATGAACCGCCAGACCTTCGCAATGTCCTTAAGAGTCTCCCTGGTGAGGTTTACAGATTAACAGAGTTGGAAGGGACCTTGTAGGTCATCTAGTCCAATCCCCTGTCCACCCAAGTGGGAGACCCTACACCATTTCTGACAGAGGGCAGTCCAGTCTCTTCTTGAAAGCCTCCAGGGATGAAGCTCCCACAACTTCCGAGGGCAACTTCGGTTCCATCGGTTTTTTCTCACTGTCAGAAAAATTCCTCCTTATTTCCAGGTTGAATCTCTCCTTGATCAGTTTCCATCCATTATTTCTTATCTGGCCTACAGGAGCTTTAGAAAATAGCTTGATATCCTCCTCCTCTCTCGTGGCAGCCCCCCAAATATTGGAAGATGCTCTCCTGTCTCCCCTGGTCCTTCTCTCCCCGAGACCAGCCAGGCCCAGTTCCTGCAACCGTTCGTCGTATGTTTTAGCCTCCAGGCCCCTCATCATCCTGGTTGTTCTTCTCTGCACTTTTTCTAGAGTCTCAACCTCTTTTTTATAGTGTGGTGACAACAAACTGGACACAGGACTCCAGTTGTGGTGGGACGGCCATGTCCCTTGGGGGGGGGGCGCCTTATTTCCATCTTCCAATAATATGCGAGTTTGTGCAAGAGCCTCGGTGTGCAGTGGTCAGAGTGCCGTACTGCAGGACACTTCTACTGGAAATTGGCTGCCTGCAATTTGGCAGTTCGAATCCCACCAGGCTCCAGGTTGACTCAGCCTTCTGTCCTTCCGAGGTGGGAAAATGAGGACCCGGATTGTTGGGGGCAAAAGGTTGACTCTGTAAACCACTTAGAGAGGGCTGTAAAAGCATGGTGAAGCGGGATATAAGTCTAAGGGCTATTGCTATTCCTTTCTTATCTTCGTTCTTTATTTTCCTTCCTCCTTTCCTTTCCTTTCCTTTCCTTTCCTTTCCTTTCCTTTCCTTTCCTTTCCTCCCTCCTTCCTTCCTTGAGCCATTGTGGCACAGTGGTTAAAATGCAGTATTGCAGGCTAATTCTGTCAACTGCCAACAGTTCGAATCTCACCAGACTCAAGGTTGACTCAGCCTTCTGTCGTTCCAAGGTGGGTAAAATGAGGAGCCAGATTGTTGGGGCCAGAGGCTGACCAGGTAAACCGCTTGGAGAGGGGCTGTCAAGCACCATGAAGTGGTATATAAGTCTAAGTGTTAGAAGACCTTCCTTCCCTTCCTTCCTTCCTTCTTCCTTCCTTCCTTCCTTCCTTCCTTCCTTCCTTCCTTCCTTCCTTCCTTCCTTCCTTCCTTCCTTCCTTCCTTCCTTCCTTATTCCTAAAGATTGACCCACCCTTCCCTCCTTCCGAGGTGGGTAAAATGAGAACCCACAGGGGTGGGATTCTCCCGGATTTCTCCACTTCTGTAGAACCGGTTGCTATGAAAAGCAGCAAACAGAGAGCATCCATAGAACCGGTTCTATTTCTGCTGCTGTTTTGGCACAGCCGCGGTTGAAAACGCAGGAAAAAAGGGCTTTTCCAACCACTGCGCACCCACATGCTGCACTGCTCAGCTATCCGGCAGCTCAGCAGATTGTAAATTGCACACGCACGACACAGAGCAACAACACCGGTAGTTATACTGCTCAGATCCCATCCTTGAGAACCCAGATTGTTGGGAGCCAGAGGCTGACTCTGTAAACTGCTTAGAGAGGGGCTGTAAATGTACCCGTGAAGCGGGATATAAGTCTAAGTGCTATTGCTATTGCTATTTTTGGACAACTTGACCTGGCCCCCATTGTTAAGTGAATCACTGCAGTTGTTCAGTTACTCACACGGTTGTTACAAACTGAATAAATAATAACTGCAGTGAGCTGATTGCAGGTAGTCCTCAATTTGCCATGCCATGGTTTTAATATTTCAATTGCTTTCTGGTTTCTCTTTTTAGAGTCTGTAAGCCGCCCACTGTGGCCTTATAGAGAGATGGGGGGCATAAAATTTTATTGGATTAAATAAAGCTAAGTGGTCATTGAGACTTGATGGCGCATAATCCTACAAAGTTCTGCCTCTCGCACCTCTGGCAGCCTCAACCATTGTTAATGGATGTTGTTGTGCAGGATGTCTTTTGTGCAGTGCTCTCTAGCACAGGGGTGTGAAGAGTGCTTAGATCAGGGTTCATGGGGCCACCCTGGAAACAGCCAAGGACCAGCCTGTGGTGCCTGCGCCAGTGAACATGGAGCTCGGGAAGGTCCCACGGGGAGGGCTCTGTTTTCGCTGGCAGAGGGCTAGCAAAAGAAACTAAGAACGAAACAAAAGGAGAAATGTTTCCCCTTTTGCATTTGAGCACGCGAGAAGAGAGAGGGAAGGAGAAAGGGAAAGAGGAAAGAGTAGGAAAAAAAGGAAGGGAAGATGGGAGGAGAGCAAGAAAGGAAAAAGAAGGAAAGGAAGGAAGGAGATTATAATGAGAGTGAGGGAGGGTCTGAGGGAAGCAGTCGGCCACCACAGGTGCCCCCAACATGAGTGACATCATCGAGCTGGCCATGCCCACACTGGCCACACACCCCCAAGCCCCCCTCCAGGTTGAACACAACCCTGATGCCGCTGTCAATGAAATCGAGTCTGACACCCCTGCTCTAGCAGTACCCAAAGATGGGCTCCAGAAGAAGCCCCCAAAGCACTTCAGGGACGATTTCAGTCTTCACTTGGAAGGTTGGCCCTGTTGACCTGGGGAGTGGATAAAGAAATGTGCTGGATTGGGCAAACCCACTCTGCCAGGATGGGCCTTTTGGAAAATGTCCATGTAATTTCCAGCCCCTCCCTTCTAGCCCTGGTAATGTTCCCTAGTTGGGCCATGAAATGTCTGCAAGAAAACCACCAAGATCAGAGAGCACCAAGGACCCCACAGTCCTTCCTTCCTTCCTTCCTTCCTTCCTTCCTTCCTTCCTTCCCTTCCTTCCTTTCCTCCTCCTCCTCCTCCCACCTCATTCCCTTCTAGCATTGATGATGTTCCCTAGTTGGGCCATGAAATGTCTGCAAGAAAACCACCAAGATCAGAGAGCACCAAGGACCCCACAGTCCTTCCTTCCTTCCTTCCTTCCTTCNTCCCCCTCCTCCTCCTCCTCCTCCTCCTCCTCCTCCTCCTCTTTTCCACAAATCCCTCTCCCTTCTAACACGGATGATATTACCTAGTTTGTGACATGAAGATCTGCAAGAAAAGAACAAAGCTCAGAGAGCACCGAAGACCCCACAATTCTCCTCCTCCTCCCCACAAACCTCCCCTTCCTCCTAGCACTGGTGATGTTACCTAGTTGGGTCATGAAACGTCTGCAAAGAAACCAACCGAGCTCAGTGAGCACCAAGGTCCTCAAAGTTCAGCCCTGAGCTGCAAATATTCTCTTCCATGGTTAGGTTGGTCGGTTGGTTAGTTGGCGGGTTGCCTTTGAGACCTTCAAGGCACAAGATGCTAAGCTTGAATGACACCCTGGGGTGCACTCGGAAACCCAGGCAGCCTCCGGTGTGGAGGTCCATAAGTTAACCCTTCCTAGGAATATGGGAGTATGCCATAAGCCTGTTCCGTTGTATATAAACCACCCTACACCCCCAGGGCTTAAATCCTATTTTTGGAAGGAGACCAGCTCTGGCACAACTCTTCCAATTGACCCCCTTACGCTCTGTGATTTTGCCTGGAATGAAAAAAAAAGGAAGGAAAAAAGATGACTTAATTAAAGGTTGAACAGTTGTTTTAATTAGGACTAACGGAGATTTGTAGCCTGGGCGATAAACGGGAGAGAGTGTTTTCTTGCCCCCATTTGTAGCTAATGGGCTTATTATTGGGATCTGGGAAAAGACTCATTAAAGTAAGGAATAAACACAAACGAATTAACAGACGGTGTTTTGTGCTCCCTCCGCCTGTCAGGTGGGCTGATAGATATACCTGGGAGGTGGGCTATCATTGGGGGGGGGGGTGACACACACACACACACACATGCCACAATCCTTTTTTGCTGCATTGCTAATTTTACACCTCAACAACCACATTTAGAGGAGATGGCAGGCCTGGGTGTCTCAAAGTTTGCTGGGTTTTCAGAATACAACAGAGCTGGATTTTTACTTGGGGTAAGTAGGAAACCATCCTTGCTGCCCTCCCCCACATATACAGATAGTCCTCAACTTACAACAGGTTGCTTAGTGACTGTCTGAAGTTATAATGGCATTGAAAAAGGGAACGATGGGTGTTCACATGACCCTGGCAACCTCTCCATGGTCACATGAGCAAAATTAGGCAACCGACTCATATTTATGACCGTTGAGTGTCCTGGGACCAGATGATCAGGTTCTGTGATCTTCTGACAAGTAAAGTCAGTGGGGAAGCCAGATTCATTTATGCCAAAAGTGTTTTTTTTTTTCAGGAGACAACTGGACTTTCTTGTTTTTTCTTTTGAAGACATTTTGCTTCTCAACCAAGAAGCTTCTTCAGCTGTGACTGGATGGTGAGAAAGGGAAGGATTTATATTCCTTGCAGACAGCTGGTCATTTGCATCCTTTTAGAGGGTCATTGAGGCCACTTGGAGGTTTATCTGTGTCCTCAGGGTCACCTGAGTGGTGCAACAGCCTCCATCTGTCTTCAACAGGGAAAGGACACAGGGCAGAAAAACATCCTGCAGCCAAGGTGGCTCCACACCCATTTGCACCATTCAGGTGATCCTGAGGACACAGATAAACCTCCAGTTGGCCACAACGACCCTCTAAAAGGATGCAAATGACCAGCTGTCTGCAAGGAGTATCAATCCTTCCCTTCCCCACCATCCAGTCAGAGCTGAAGAAGCTTCTTGGATGAGAAACGAAATGTCTTCAGAGAAAAACCAGAAAGTCCAGTTGCCTCTTGGGGAAAAAAAAGCACCTTTGGGACAACCATGATCTGGAGGACTGAGAATCTCTACAGACTTCCAGATTCGTTCAACAACCCTGTTACTAATCTAATAACAATGGTGGTTAACAACTATGGCCAGAAAGGTTGTAAAATGGGGCAAAGCTCACTTAACAACCATTTTGCTTAGCAACATAAATTTTGGGGCTCTACCGTGGTTGTAAGTCAAGGACCACCTGCAATGTCAGGTTAAACTGCCTGGATTTGCCTGCTGGCACAATGGACGGCATATAAATGGCATGGATGGATGGATAAATAAACAAAACAAAGAAACAAAGTAAATCAACAGAGAAGGATCTTTGAGGAGGGATTAGAAAGGAGGATGAGAGAAAAGAAGCACCACCATCAAGGGAAATCGGGCTGAGCAGTTGAGGGGACAATTTTTCTTGCAGTCAAGCTGGCAGGAATATATTCATAGTTTTTGCAGCATTAATTCGGCACCAGAAAAATAAACACAGATGGCTGATGCTTCATTTAACATCTTTATAAACATAATAAGTAGAATTTATAAACCAGTCATAGATTTCTCCAGCATGGAGCAAACTCAGACAGAAACATGTTGCAAGTTCAGAGCAGAGCTCCAGTCTTCAGCAAGCAAGCAAACTAGTTTGTTCCTCTTTTACTTTAGTTCAACAGGCAAGAGGAGAGAAGCAGTTTCATTTTCAATAGACAGACTCAGAGTTTCACATAGCTTCAGAGCTTAATACAGAGCCATGCCTAGGCTACTTCTAGTTTCAGTTTCCTAGGCT
>BHFT01002560.1:0-20143 GCA_004320025.1 Laticauda laticaudata | reverse complement strand
CCTTGGATGACCATGTGCCACAGATTAAGATGGATTCTTCTTTGTGCTTCTGCCTTTTCCAAATGCTAAAGGAAATGGAGTCTGGCTTCCCAGCGTGCACTTGTTTTGAGAATGCAGGCTGATGGGTAAAATGGGTTGGGTCAGCTTCAAACAATATACTTAGTATTTGTTGCTCCTGCCACTAGATGGGGCTAGAGAGCAACAACAGTATATAAAAATTATATACTGGGGCATGACAGATCTTGTCATGCTTTTCTTTATATGGATGCATGAATTTGTCTTTCTCAAAGGCTCCAGATATCTAAAACTAAACAAAAAAATGATTGTTGTTCGAATTTTTATAAAATAAATTCTCCATAAAAATAAATATAAAAAGAGAAAGGGATTCTGAATTGTTGAAAACATTTTTCTTCAGAGAATGTAGATCAATAAAAACTTTTATGCATGAATCCACAAGTGACTGGCAATATCTTCACACAGTAAAATACAATATTTAGTGTTCTTATATAATATGATTATTAGCTCATCTTTAAGAGGAACAGAACAAAGTATTTTTTGTATATAATGTAAACGCTAACTTCACAAAGCTATATTGGGGTTTGTTTGTTTTTTCTTTTTTTTGAAATCACTGTCTTGAAATAGTTGTGTGATGAGATCGTGCCCTGGGACTGTCCTATTGCCATAAAAGAACAAGTTTTTTGTAGCTGGTGAAAGTGGGCCTCTTACTTCAAAAAATGAAATCAAATCAATTTCACTTCTTCTGCTCTGCATCTTCATCTATAATCCAGCTAAAACAATTCAGCTGTACAAGATGGCTGAATCAAGGAGGTAAAAGAATGACAAACCTTCATTAATTACCACAATATCAAAATGAGAAAACCTCTGATTGATCTTCACCATATCATTTCTAATTAATCTCAAAGCCATTTAACTGTTTTCTTCCTTAAACCAACTATGATTTATAAATATATCACATTTTCAGACTTGGAATTTTCCTATTTTATGCCATTGTTTAAGAATACATACAATACATTCTGTGGACAATAATATATGTTTAAGTCCTTGGGTGTGATCTTCTGGAATTAGTATCATCTGTTCGCATCTATTTCCATACTATGGCTAAAGTATCTTAGAAACTATGGACAATTATAGAAGAAGTAGTTGGATTTCCTTCAATAATTTTTATGTCTCAGGTAGATCAGAGTGAGGAAGCAATTTCTAGATCCATTGCTTCGTATAAAACTGATGGAAATGGATTCAGAGAATTCTAAGTTAGTCTTTTCATAAAACTTGTATCACTACTATTAGACAGGTTTGAGTTGATAGTGCAGAAGTAGGATAAAAGAGACAACGGTCAAACCAGAAGCTACAGGAAATTTATCACTTGTATCTGCTGACTTTCATCTACTGTCCAAATATACCAGAAGAGCATGTTTTAGCTGAATTGTAGTTTGTGAGGTCGAAAAAATATGCTGTGACATTCTAGAGAGCTATTACTTTGACTTATGTACAGACATCCCTATGTTATTTTATGGATCAGGAAGTTACCTATCTAAGACAGAAATTCAATAGGTGAAGGTCTAATCTATTGCCATTGAGCATCCACAGTATTTTTACTCAGGATCTATTGGAGATTTTATACTGAAGAGAACCTTACCTGAAAAATATAAGAATTTAATCTATTGGCATGAAGTTTAAAGATTGCTTAGCAAGATAAATGATGAAATTCAGATGGCTAGGCTCTTTCACCTGAACCCTAAGAGAATGATGGATTTCATCTGGAAAAGAAACATCAGAGCAAAAATAAAATAATTAATTTGTCATTAAATTTCCCATAGAAATTGCACTTAGACTCACATACTGACCCATGCTACTTTACAGTACTCTGGTTGATTTAAACTGCCAGCATATTATTCCTGACAATATGGTCCCTCATTTTACTGACTTCAGAAGGATGGAAGGCTCTGTCAGAATTGAACTCCAGACTGTGGGCAGAGTTAGCCCTTCAATACTGTGTTCTAACCACTGCACCACCAGGACAATGACAAGACTTGCTGCTTAGCTTCCAAAATGTACAAAATTGAAATCGTTCTTTACTTTAGATTAACTTATAGTCCAGTGATAGCTAATCTTTTCGGCACTGAGTGCCCAAACACACACACATGCAAAACCCAAAAATGCAATGTGCACCCTTCCCCTGCACATGCACCCCACCCTTTGCGCATGCATGGCAGAGACCCATAGACCAGCTGGCCAGCAGGAAGTGAGCATGCCTGCACAGTAGAGCTTAGCTGGGGCAACAGCTCACATGCCTGCAGAGAGCGCTGCATGACACCTCTGGTACATGTGCCATAGATTCACCATCACGGTTATAACCCAAGGAATAAATTCAGATTCAAAGCTTCATTGAATCAGTGCTAAAACTGAATCAGTGCTAAAAGAATAACATGAAATATCTCAACTCATCATAATGTACTTTGAAAAGCATACAAAAATCAGCTCATATTCTCCCTGAAAGAAAATTTCAGTACAAATTTACTATGCACATTTGTAAATATTATTCAGACTCAAGTATTTCTCAAAGGACAAGGGGATATGTGAGAAGGGAGAGAAGGAGGGAAATCATTTGCAAATATTCTTTGATTCTTCACTTGCAAGCCTTCAGCTGATATTTTTCCTTTTTTGTGTCTGCATCTTGTTATAGCAAATTGTTTTTCCACTCCATATTACCTAACTTAATATGCTGCTGGACTGGCTTTGTGTGATATGGACACATTAACATCACATTCAATAAATTCTTGTGTCAGCAATAGGTCTCATTTGGTAGATATCTTGGGAAAAAAGGACCTCTCTGATGTTTCTTGGCAAGACTTGGCCTTTCTACATGCAAACTGTTTACCTAATGATTAGTTTGCAAGTACATTGCTGAACTCATCACAAATCTGTGAAAAAAAAAATCCAGCTTTTTGCTATCTCACCAGCAGACTTCTTTTTAAGTTATCTGTTATACAATTTAATTTTATTGATGCCAAATCATGCCACTGGACTGGAAACATTTCTTCTGCAATGAAATGAGAATTACAGTTCAATGCTATGCAGAAACATTGGGTTTGGCTCAGCTTGCTGCCAAAGAAGTACATACCCCCATACAGTATTTTTGCAGGTGTAATATAGTAATCCTCAATTTATGACCATTTGTATTGCATGGGTGTCTTGCTTAATGACAGAAACAACTTAAAGCATGTAATTCTGGGGTCATTTGTAGTCTTAAGTTGAGGTTGCCTGTACTACTTTTTTCACCTTTTTCTATTTTTGGCTTTCCAGAACCAGAGAGGATCTACTTGATTATCTACTTGACAAATTATGATTGTCACCAGATGGAACGGGGAGGAAATTGGTTGGCCTTTTAATTTGGGGTGGTGGTGGTGGCAGGACCTGGAGTTTCCTTCTTTTCTATCTGTCTCACTTATTTTGACTAGGTCATGGGGGAATTCACTTCAGAAAACAATTATGTTGGGAAGAGTTAACAGTAAAAGGAAACCAAAGAACACGATGGCTGGACACCATCTAAACTGACATCAGCCAAACCACAGAAAAAGTCAAAGAAACAATGCAAAATCAGAAGAGACCTAGCCCATAGACTCGCCAAGAGTCAGACACAGTTGAATGGATAACATCATCACCATCTTTTCTATCTATGGTTGATTTGTGAAAAGAGCAGGCAACCATGTTATTTGTGGCACTTTTAGTGACACATTTTGAAAGTTTGGAAATAAATAAAGGGGAACAGGATTACATGCAACTTATCCTTTCCCCTTTATCTATAGGTTTGAATTTCTACGAATGTAACTGTTTTCAAAAATGTTTTGAACATTAATGATCAAAGTCCCTTCAACCTCCTGTTTTGTATTGATCTTTTTATGTATGTTTGAATGTACTGCTCTTCTGTTCTTTTTGCACTAGCTGAAAGTAATTTCCCTGCAGGTATTACATTATTTCCTACATCAGAAATACAATTTTATTGACATCATTTTCAGGATAGTTACGCCTGCTGAGGACTTTTTAAATAAGACAAGAATTGTCTTATGGAGTCCACAGAACACCATGAGATATTTACTGGTTAGTTGTGTACTAGTGAAAAATGTACTTCATGACTAAGTTAATTCTAGTGGCAATAAAGAATTAACAAAAAGGAATTTTGCCTCACTTGATATTTGGGTGAAAGGCATTTACAATAAGCAACAACAGCATAAATGTTCCTAACACTACTTCTTTTGAACTTGGGGTATAATATGAAATAGAACTTTAGCCTATTGCTTTCTCTTAACCAGTTTTGGATCAGGGATTATTGGAACTAAAAGTTCAACAATTTGGAAAACAAGTATTAGGAAACATCTAGAAATTTCTTCAATTTTAGCCCCCCATCCAATTTAATTTAAAAAAGAAGGTCAATTAAGCCTCCAGTTTGGAGTGTTCTGAGTCTTAATAAATTTTGAACAGCAGGTTCGGTTCATCCATTCTTTCTATTCAGTTCTCATTTTAGTGCAATGATGGACTTCTCCAGAGCAAAATTCATACCATAGTCCCATGTAGTTTATCTCTATTTCTTTCTATGTTTTATATACTTATTTTAGTCTTTGTTTTTTACTCTTAGTTCATATTTTAATTTTTTTTCAGGAGCTTGGCTTGACAGTTTAATTGCCACAATTCACATGGGCCTGAAGACTTCATTCTGTAAGGCACCAATGTTGTTAAAGGGAAGAAAATCACCTTTTGAATGACCACATCTTGTGCCTTCTGTGTTCAAGAGTGATATATGATAGATTCTTGATAGCATTGTCATTTTTTTTTTATCAAACAGGGAAGCTGAATGGCTTTTTAAAAAACTTCAAGGACACTTTGGAAACAGACCCTGAAAACAATCAATAATGTGGCAGTTGACATTCATTCTATTTGGCTTCTGTAGTATGGGTTCTGACAACATTGAAGGATGTTTTCCTCAGGCTGGAATATAGATTATACTGGTATCAATCTGGGCAATATGGACATAAAATAAATCCATCCCAAAATCTGGAAAATGGCTGCCCAAATGCCACATTCTCAGATCTAGAAGAGATTGAAAAGAAGAAGAACCACATCTTAGGCTAACTATACCACTGAGAAAAGTAACAGTGCAAGGGCAGGCTCTGATCCCAAGCCACAGCTAGAGTCTGTGGACCGGCACTGATCTGGGCATGCCAGCAACCAGTCCACACAAACAAGTGAAGCCCCATCTGTGGGATGCAGGCAGCACACAAAACCACACCCCCTCTAGTCCTTGGAAAAACCTTTCTTCATGGAACCAGTCCCTGGTGCCCAAAAGTTTGGGGGCTGCTGCCCAAGAGGTGTTTGTCTACAATGCATGGTTCAATTACCTTATCCAAGTAGCTAAGTTCTTTAGCTTTAATTGCTCAGGAATTAAGCAGAATCAAATTTCAATTTTAGAAAGAAAGATAAGAATGGAGCTCCTAACAGATCTCTTTATGATCTGGAAGGATCTAAACTAAGCTCTGCATAAAATGTGAATTCACAGATAACCAAAGGAAGTTAGAAGTAGAAAACCTATTCATTCCTATAATGAGTAGTAAACAGTGATTTATCTTGCAAGTCCATTGGGGTAAATTAAATAGCTGCCTGTAATGATAAGAAATGGACAATTTCAACAATACTTTGGATGTTATAGCAAGGTTTATAGTAATAGGATGCATGATAAGATGCATGATACCACCTGCCTGTGGTATCACAAGGTATAATTCCATAGAATATATAGAAAAATTAGGATAAAACAGAAGCTCATAAATTTACCAGTTTATCAAGCATTGATGATCATCTGCATATTGAATAGTCTATTATTATACCTCGGATGTTCCTTCTGTTTTTATTTTTACTGTCCATTTTTCCCAGTGTGAAGTGATATTATTCTTCTGAATCTTGCCAGATTTATCCAATGCAGTAAAGAAATGTTTCATGCATTTCACTGCTTCCAGTACTATATATCCAAATTCAGATCTATTAGACTTTATAGCAGAAGCACTAAAGTGTTTTTAGATCTGTCAGGTTCTTGAACTCAAATCAAGCATCCTATTTTTTTTCCTCCTGCAAAAGGAAATGTGTAGAATATGAATGTCAAATTCATTTATTCAGTTAGTAGAATAACTGAATGTAATATATGTAAATTTAGAAGAATGTAATAAATAGGTTTCTCATTATTTCTCAACAGCATATAAATCATGAATAAAATCCTTGAGTTGTTTGGAGATGTACCAATATGGTATCAACAATGTTCCACAGGAGGCACATTCTGAGAGACATATTATGCAAATGTGATAAAAAGGAGAAACCAGGCCCTCTTCATATTATTACATTAAATGAAGACAATATAGTCTTGTTTATGAAGTTCTATAGCCTCTGGTGGCAATAACAATTTTATTAGTAATTGGACAGATGCAAGAGTAAATAAATATTTTTCTACACAGGTTAACAATTTATTTGTAACTATAATGTCTAAATCAGGGGTAGTCAACCTTTTTATACCTACCGCCCACTTTTGCATCTCTGTTAGTCGTAAAGTTTTCTCTAACCGCTCACCGGTTCCACAGTAATGATGGTTTATAAAGTAGGGGACAAAACCCCTACCGCCCTCCATGAAAGCTGGAATGCCCACTAGTGGGCGGTAGGGACCAGGTTGACTATCACTGGTTTAAACCTTTGGGTCATTGTTTCAGAAATTCTTTGTTACCTAGCCAAAGAAAGCACAAGACCACAGATGGTTAAACAATCAATGGGAGTGAGGGCAACTTCTCTTCCTGCTGCTTTCTCAATTGAATTTCCTTGTTGGAAGTTAGCGGTGAGTGTCAGAAACCTTTCCTTCCTTCCTTCCTTCCTTCCTTCCTTCCTTCCTTCCTTCCTTCCTTCCTTCCTTCCTCCTTCCTTCCTTCCTNCTTCCTTCCTTCCTTCCTTCCTTCCTTCCTTCCTTCCTTCCTTCCTCCTTCCTTCCTTCCTTCCTTCCTTCCCATCCCTCCCTTCCTCTCTCCCTCCCTCCCTCTTCTCTCTTCTCTTCCCTGCTTTTCCCTGCTCTGCCAGAAGATAACTGGGTGGGAGTGGGAGTGGGAGTGAAGGTTTGCACAAGTGGCTGGGAAACTATCAGGGAATGTTGAAAATGAGGATCATATGACCATAACAGAGAAGCAGCAGCATTGAAGTTGTAATAGCTTGGCAGTGCTGAAGCAGCCACTCCTTTTCCAGATTTAATCTCCACAGGAGCAATGATTTCCAGATGTTTGAGGTTGACTCCTCTGAGGTACTTTTTTTTTATATTTTCCCTCTGATGCAATATTTTAAAGTTTACTAAGCATCAAACAGAGAAAGAGTTTTAGTACTATAGGTAGTCCTCAAACTTAACAACTTTCATTGAGCCCCCAATTATAGTCTTAAGACATTGCAGTGATTAAGCGGATCACCATGAGAATGTGCCCAATTCTATAACTTATTTTGCAATGGTTGTTAAGTCAACACCATGTTTATTTATTTAAAGGTCTTTTCTTTTTTTTTGCTGGAAACCAGAAGTAAATGATAGAAATCAGGGAAAAAAAAGTCAATATTTGTGGTCATATGGGATGCCGCAAAAAGCTATAAAGGAGAGCCAGTTGCCAAGCTATCACATGACTGGTAGCAGTAAAGGTGAGCCAGTAAAATACAATCACATGACTGGGAGGTATGTGCAATCATTTTAACTTCAAAAATCAGTGTCTTGGTGGTGGTGGGATTTCAATAGATCCTGTTGTAACTTTGAACAATTACAAAGCAACTGGTTGAGGATTATCTATGTATAGATCAGGCATGAGAGTGAGAATTTTGTAAAGGGTTGAAGCCAATTTCAGGATATCTTCAACATTTTATTCTTTGCATGCACTCTGACATGCAATTCCAGGACAGGAACCAAAATACTCTGTAGAAGAATGAGCAAACATTTGGGGGTTAGAAGCTATACCAAAATGAGAAAAATGAAGGTTATGATGGGAATCTCATTACCTTTCTCACTTGGAGTGAAGCTCAGCTTGTTTTAGACTTTAATGTAAAGCTTTTGTGAGCATCTTACCTTGAAACAGGTAGAAATCATGCCATTAAATTGCATCAATTGGGTTGGGAGAGATTTTATGAGACGGCAAATTTGGAGACATCTGGATCATATCAGGAATTCAGTTGTCACATCAATTTTAGCTAGTTTCCAAGAAAAAGGAGAAAGCATGAAAAAGATTATTAAAAAACTGACCTAGAAAGAAACTTTAGAAATTGTTGTAACAAGAGAGAAAGAGAGAGAAAGAGAGAGAGGCAATTTGGATAAGAAGTAATTCTTTTCTTTTACACATATTTTGATGAAGAAAAAACAATCATTACTAAATCCTGTCTCTAAAATAATTGGAAATCTACCAGCATATGTAGTTATTTCTCCATCTTTATATAGGCCGGTATAGTAAAATGCTGAAAAAGACATGGGCTCAGTTGACCTATGTCAAATCCTCACTCAATTACTCTATCTTGCTCTATTGCAGGAAAAAAAAAAATTCTTTGAGCTTCCAGAGAAAAGCTAAATGTAATGGAAGTTTTATTTATTTCAACATTTTAAAATAATAAGGTAGCAATTTCAAACACAGCCCAGGTGTACCATCTGGTCCAAAAGATTTTTGGAACAGAAGTAACAATGCAATGAAAGCAAGGTTGAAAGACCCCATATCTCAAAGGGCAAAGTATTTCATAATGTGGATGCTGCCAAACAGAAGAAGCAGCTTTGGAGTTCTATCATTGTATCTCATATGAAGTAATGAATAACACCCACCCCCAAATTGGCAAACAAACAAAATCTATGCTCTGGCTTTGATCTCATTGGGTTTGGTACCCAGAATGCTGCTGCTGCTATTGATGATGATAATGATGAGTATACTTCCCACCATTCTGGTTCACAAAACCACAGATATGAGTTGATGACAATAATGACAATGATCATTGNTGCTGCTGCTATTGATGATGATAATGATGAGTATACTTCCCACCATTCTGGTTCACAAAACCATAGATATGAGTTGATGACAATAATGACAATGATCATTGACATCTTTGTTATATTACTTAGCACTGTTGATAACATAATGAGAAATGATGAATCAGAGTTTTCAATGTGAAAATACTAATATTTCTGGGTATAAAAATAAGCCTTTTATCAATAAACTGTAAAAAAAAATTCTAGCTTTCTTTTTCCCCTGAACCTACTATGCCTAGGGGATTTAAGCATAATAGCAGTACTCATTCAATAATTAACTAAGGAGGAGGATCTAAGAACAGTTGAGAATCTAGGAATATTAATTGAGATATACTTTGCTCAGAATAAGCAATCACACTGCTGAATACAGATGAAAGCAGGAGGCAGATATAATCAGGAAGAAAAATCAACATATGCAGTTATGGGGAAATAAAGAGATTAAAAAACATGAGTGGGAACAGAAGGAGATGAAGAAAAAAGAGAAGTGCAAGTATCTCAAACTGGAAGAAAGTTGAATGGATAAAAATGAAAGAAAAATATGGAATAGAAATTGAGCAATTGATTTGTTTCAAAAATCTTAACTCTTGGTCCAAATCAATGGTTCACAGAAGTTACAATCTGATACAATAATGGGTAAAATTCCAGCAAAAAAAAAAAGGAAAAAAAGGAGGGGTTTTTGTTCTGTTTCTGCTCTTCATTTTGAACTACAGGGATACATGTTTCTTTCATTTAAAGAAAGAAGCCAGTATCTGAATGGGATTAATATACGCAACCAATGAAAGGCAAAGTTATTCTTTAAATTAAGATAAAAGCACAAATTATATCACAAGTCCCATGCAACTGCTGTGATATATCTCATAATATATTTTTTTTTAAAATGTGACTGTCAGGACAGTGCAAGGCCATGCAAGGGACTCATGGTTCTTTTTCTCCTTTCCTGAATTCATTTATGCCTTACACATTAGGAATAAATCTGCCTGTACTATATGATGTTGCTGAAATTTGACCTTGATTCTGTATAAGCATTACATTAATTTCCTGCTTTCCTTATCTGGTACATAAGGTTGATATTGAAGTTGCCACTCTGGTCCCAAATATGATTACATAGATAAATAGCTCAAAATGTTCATATTGGTGTTTGCATTTTATTTTTTGACTGGATAGAGCAATAGGCAATGAATGACAATTATTTCACGTACTTTTTGCCTGCTATGGTTTATATAAGGTCAATACTTAGGGACTGAAGGTTGAATGATTGGTAAAGAAAGACAATTCATGGACAAGAGCTCAATAAAGTGTAAGTGTGATAACTTTCTCAGCATGAAGGAAGACTAAATGAACTTAAGGCTCATGCTGGAAAAATCTCTGCTAGCTAACTGTCCAAAATATCAGAAAAACATTATAGCTTTTAGACTGTCCTGAAAACATTACATCTGATTGATTGGTTTGATTCAATTTATTCAGTTGCCCATCCTATAGTTGTAACATTGTAGTTTACAATGTTTTAAAAAATATGAACAATACTTAAAAAGTGCAATTTAGATAAATAATGACCACTTTGTAGGCTCTGACTAATACTTCAGATCTCATGCCTTCCCCACCCATGTCCTAAGAGCCTCCCCCAAAGCTTGTTTTCCCGTATATTTTGGTTAATATTTTCACATTCTTTGGCTAATAAGAACCACAGTGTGTGGGAAACTAATGGGAGAGATAGAAACAACTGGTCCTCGCTGAGAAGGAAACTGAGTCTCTCTTTTTGAAATAGCAATTGGTTCATATCCAACTACCACAAATCTTCGCTAATTTGCCAGTTATGAATATATATATATATATATATATATATATATATATATATATATATATATATATATATTATATATATATATATATGATATATATATATATGTTTTTTTTAAGCTCTCGCGGGTACTTACATTTGTGCTGTTTAGCTTCCTTCGGGTATTATCCCACGTTCATTGTAGTTCTGTTAAAGTTGTAGCTCATTGTAGTTGTTCTGTTAAAGTTGTAGCAACGTTTCACAGAATCTCATCTGCCATCATCAGGCTTCTGTATGGAAGTGTGTCTCACAGTTCCTCTGTTTCAAATTTGAGGTGCTGGTCTATTCTGATTGGCTGTTAACCTGGGTCTGTGTTCATTGACTTGGAGTTTGATTGATTGGTGTTTTCTGGTTTCTTCTGTCTGTTTTGTGGCTTTGATTGGCTGGCCAGCACTCTGTTCTTGTGTTGGAGGCTTTCAATGCTGCTTGGCTTCGTGTGAAAGGACGGCTGCTCTTCATCAGCAAGCTGGGTTTCACCTGGGTGCCTGGTGGGGGGGGTGTTGAGTTGGAGCATCAGAGGGAGTCTGTCCTGTGTTCAGCGTGTGGGGGCTTTTGAGTTGGGAGGCATCAGAGGGAGTCTGTCTGTGTTCAGTGTGGGGGTGTTTGAGTTGGAGGCATCAGAGGGAGTCTTGTCTGTGCTCAAGTGTTTGTCTGTTTTGTGGTGTGGAGATCTTTCTATTTGAGAGTGCAGGCTTCCAAATGATTGACAGTCTGCTGGAATCATGAAAACCACAGGTCACAACATCAACTTCAATGGCATCAAAACCAGCCACTAATAGAAAACCCCAGCCACAGAATCATCAGAGAAGCCATAGAGATTGAAAAAAGACCTGAAAGCATGAATAGAAGGAGATGATTCCACCAGATTGTCAATCAATTGGAAGCCTGCACTCTCAAATAGAAAGATCTCTACACCACAAGCCAGGCAAACACCTGGGCCAAACAAACTCCCTCTGATTCCTCCAGCTCAAACACACCCCAAACCAGGCACCCAGATGAAACCTAGCTTCCTAATAGATGATAGCCATCCTTTCATGCGAAGCCAAGCTGCACTGAAAGCCTCCAATACAGAACACAGTGTTGCCAGCAGTCAAAGCCACAAAACAGACAGAAGAAACCAGAAACACCAATCAACCAAACTCCAAGACCAATAAACACAGACCAAGATTCCCAACCAATCAGGATGTAGAAAAAACCATCCTGGGACAAGAGTAGGCTAGCCTCAAATTTAAAACCAACGGCTGTGAGAGCCTGACCCACAACAAACTCAAATACAGAAACCTTATGATGGCAGATGAGATTCTGCTAAAACGTTGCTACAACTTTAAAAGCACTACAATGACGTGGGATAATTCCCGAGGAAGCTGAAACAGCCACACACACACACAACACACAGATATATCAGAATGGAACCAGCCTTGAATTTGGAACCAGGAGCTGGAGAACCCACATCCATACAGAAGCCTGATGATGGCAGATGGGATTCTGCTGAAACGTTGCTACAACTTTAAAAGCACTACAATGACGGGGATAATTCACCGAAGGAAGCTGAACAGCACACACACACACACACACACACACACACACAGATATATCAGAATGGACCAGCCTCGAATTTGAAACCAGGAGCTGTGAGACCCACATCCATACAGAAGCCTGATGATGGCAGATGGGATTCTGCTGAAACGTTGCTACAACTTTAACACACTACCAATGACGTGGGATAATACCCGAAGGAAGCTAAACAGCACACATGTAAGTTCCCGCAAAAGCTTAAAAAAACAAATATATATATATGTATATATATATATATTGTGTGTGTATGTTTATGTAAAAACAAATACATGTCAGTACAATCTACTTACAGGAAGGAAAGTAATTGGTAATTGCTTTTCCAATTTTTTTTCCTTCAAATGCAAATTTTTTGCCCAATGGGAGAAATGTAACATGTAACCTTCTGCCATGGAAGGACTTCAGAGATAAGGACCAGCACCTTGACAAGTCTTGGAGAGCTCCAAGGTTTTAATGTAGCCACCATTACCCTTTCCTCATTTAAAGAGAACAGTAGTAATATGGTTTTCTTCCAAGACATTTTGACTATTTTCACAATATTATCTGAATTTTGGTTAATATGTGCTATTTCATTGACTGGAGATCCTGTGACTAAAAGTTAAGGCAATAAATAACCTTATTTGTAGCTAACTTTGTTTTTAATGGAACCAGACCTATGATCCCATAATAGTCTTTTCTTTTTTTTGGGTAGCTTGTCAAAAATCTCTTGATGTACACCCTGTAGAAGAGCCAATATTGCAATTTTTTTTCCCACTAACTTGCTAGTTATTTTGGCTTGATTCACTGTGACATCTTGATGGGTAATGATACCTTAGTGACCTACTGCACACAATGTATTAGGATATTTTTCTCTTGTAATTTGACAAGAGAGCTACCTTAAGCTTTGCTGTAAGAATATAAATTATGACATTTATTTCATAGGGTAATTGTCAGGCATGAGAGCCACAAATTAAATCATTTTTATTTTTGTTTTCTACTGGAATTATGATTGCAAAGGATTCACAGCTACTGAATTCCATAAAAATGGATTTGGGTTGGGCGGCGCTAGTGTGGAAGTCAACCAAAGAACATCTTTGTAGGTGACCTTATATCATCCACTTAAGCAGATGGTGATAAAGTGTGAGTCCAAAATCTTTCCACAGGAATTTAAGCATATACAGGATTAAGACTTTAATCTAAATTGCATTGGATTAACTACAAAAAATAATCATGATCATTTTATCCGGTAAATAATGGATTTCTTTAATCTGATTTTACAACTAGATACAGGAACAGGACTGAAGAGTTCTGCATGCTGAATGTGATCTGTAGGAGAGCGTCTCTCAGTTTGACTTTCCTTTTTATGAATGCGAATAGTTTCCCCCTTAACTTCTTTTTAAAAAATTACTGATGTTCTGGTGAAGTCAAGGACAGCTACATTGTTCCATGTTCACTCTGTAGATGTATGTCATAATAAATTAAGTATATAATAGCAGTTGTTCTTTTCTTCCATGTGCCATTGTTAAGAAGTAATTTTCAGAATATGCTTAAATAAACAAAATAAGCTTAAATTTCTAGTAGTGGGAGGTAAATATATTTTAATAGATGTAATTGAGATCTGGTGGGATTATTCTTGTGAATGGCATAAAGTGTTTGAAAACAATAACTTGTTCAAAACAGAAGCAATAGAAAGACAGGAGAAATAGTATTGTGCATTTAAATAAGTTCCAAATACCTGTATATAACTTGACAATACTATAGGGATCATCTGGAAAATAAATGGTAGAATAATTACAATTATTAAAAAGCAATGATGTTGTATATATAGGGTCATTTTTAATGCTCAAAGCATGTTCTTTACTACTAATCTTTATCACTGCTCCAGTCCAAAAGTGTATATGATCCAATGAGAAGGAGCTTTGGAGACATGGAATAAAAACTCAATTATAGCAATAATTAGGATCAATTAAGAGGCCACATTTGGCAATATAACAGAATAACATTGGAGGTCTTTCGTCAAATGCTTACTCAAGTTGGGAACCTTGTATCATTTCAGGATCAAAAAACAAAACAAAACACTCTAGCAAAACCAAAATCCTTCCACTGCCATTTACTGATGTTTAATTGGAGACCTCATCCTACAATAGCACTTATTTTCAGTTGCCTCTCAACTCTTCATATTCATCATTATGAATACTAAAAATAAATCTGAATTTACATCACATTGAAAGGCTTTCAGTTGGACCTAGGAAGTAAATGGGATAATACCTCAGTTAAAAGTTGACTAGGATTTTAAAAGTTTGCTTGTAAGTTCATCCTGTTTACTCGGTAATGCCAAAGCTCACTAGACTTAGAATTTTGCCTTAGACTTGTAATGAATGACGAGTTTCTAAAAGAAAGAATATTTATAGCAAATTCTGATAGCTGCACCATAGTAACCATTATTACTTCTTTTAACAAAAATGGTACTGATCAATATGAACAAATAAGCCCTAGAAACTACATTTATGCTTTTTGAAACATTGAAATCTTAGTTGCAACTGAGAACATCAATTTGTCATTATTTTCAAAATGTCATCAGGTTTTTATGCCTATCCATATGACAAAATCAATGTGGGGAAAAAAAAGTAAGATGACTAGATCTATCCATAATGTGGAACATTGCAGTCTGAACACAGTTTTTTCCCTAAGATTTGAGAAAAATAATTGCATTCAGAAAATATGCTTGATTCAAACTTCTAAAAGAGGCACTATATTTTAAATCAGGCAAAACCATCTTTTCTGAAAAAATCAAAAGTTGTCTCGTTCACACATTGCTAAAGAGAACTCAAATATATCATGGTTTAGTATGTTGTATGACTAAGCTGCTATTAACTACTTTATATAACATGTAAATCATACCAATAATTCTTATCACACAACCTATCTGTTCTGTCTCACCTTCCCTTTCCCCCAAAAAGTGAGGGAGTACACACCCACACAAATACAGGCAGGCAAGCTGGCTCGGACTTTGCAGAGCTAATTCTTTGGAACTGATATTATTGGCATTCCACCACATCCTGCCTGCCAAGTCCGAGCTGGCAGCAATTATAAAATAAAGTTTTACTCACAGAGATAAATGGTTCTTTTACTTCACAAAAAACACAAGGTAGTCCACAAAACAATCATTCACAAAGAAAATCTGAAGTAAAGTCAAACTTTGTCCCGTACAAAGTTCAAGGAGAAAACACACCCACTTTTATTCCCTGTGGGGTGTGGCTCAATGACTCAGCTCACTCTCTGACCCTCCCGCGCCTCCTACGTTGCTGCTCACGTTTCTCCCTACAACGCTGCTTGGGGTCAAGCCAATACTCCTCCTCTTCACTCCTTGTCAGGGGATGCTCCGACATGCCTTCCTCCTGATCCATCTCAGGCTGTTCCTCTCGGTTGTCTGATGGAACCTGAGACATTGCCAGGGAGGAAGGTCCTGGGGAGGAAGGTATTCCCAGTCCCTCTCCCTCATCTTCCAAATCTTTTTCCTCTGACAACATAGGCTTGGGAATCGGGGCTACAACACTATCCCATGTTAGTACTCATAGAACTTGGTGGAAAACAAGTTTCATTCTCAAATACTTGGCTACCTTGTCCATCTAGCCCAGTGCAAAATTTTTGAGAAATTGTCCTCCATGATCTTCTAAGCTGTTCTTTCACATTTTTCTTGACTAGATAATTTACACTGAATCCATCACTAGATTTGAAATCTTTAATCTGAATGTGCATCCGTTTATGAGTAAATCTACATTTGTAGATTTCACCTCAGAAGTCTGGAAATGGATTTAGGCTTCAAGTGAAAGAATAGTCCTATAATACCTCTAAATCTTTTCTAGTTTGAATTAAATGTGAGCCAAAAGAATGATAATGTACCCAAAGCAACTTAATAGTTCTCGAGATTTAATGTGTGTTTAAGAATGTCTTGTAATAACAGCTTTTGCCAAAAATAAAAGAAGAAAAAAAAGGGGGGTTGCTATAAACATTTTTTCTTTTTCAAAAAAGAAAAGTAAGGGACACAGAATAGAAGAATTTTGGTAGTTATCAAATGAAGAATTTAACTTGTCCTTGCTTAATGTCATAGACTATGAACTACAACCCAATAGACATTTCAGCTCCTTCTGGTCTTAATACCACACAATCAAATCATCTGTGTGATCTCTGTGTGATTTGTGTTGCTACCTTTAGCAATGCTTTTGATTGCTAACAGAGTTTCTGAGAGTGATTATTGCCTTTGAAGGAACTGCAGCTAATATAAGCAGAACAAGTGAAATAAAAAATAGCAATGACAAAAGCAATTTTTTCATGATATGAAAGAACATCAATGGAACACTACTGCTTCAGTTGAGTCATGAAGCATAAACAATGCATGTTACTTATTTGTTAAATTTCTTAGTGAAACTTTTCCAAATCTAGTTTAGTTTGAAACAGGCATTCCAATTAATTAATTAATTCTCTCCACCATAGACTGGATGCAGAAGTTTTCACTGAATTAAAATAAGCATTGCTACTTATAGTATTTTTTCTCTCTTTTAAAGTAGAAACCTGAAAATCTCTCGAACACACAGCAGTTTGTGGTGATTCATACTTTTCTTATTCAGAATTATTTGGGCAAGCTTTGGGGGGAGGGGGCAAAGCTTGATATATCTAAACACATTGTATACATCTATTCATAGCTCACTTCTCAAAATGTTTTGGTTGTTAATTAGAAATTTCCCAATTGCAGCAGCATCAACTGATTTGAAAAAAGGTTAGCAGGACTGGATTTGGTTAAGTCAAAACTATCAAGAAACTCCAGGCCATGGCTGTCAAACTCGTGGCCTGTGGTTGGATGTGTCACATGCTGGCCATGCCCACACCTGGTTTAGCAAAGGGGAAAAAAGTCCCGATATGTCACGTGACACTGCTATGATGATGTGACTTTGACACCCCTGCCCAAGACTATAAGCTGATCTGCAATGTAAAAAAAATGTTGTGGAAGAAAAAGTTGCCATACAGTATTTGATCTTTTTTTTAAAAAAAAAAAGGAATGTCCAGACTCTGGAAATCAAGTTCAACTTGATAGAATCTCTTTCTTAGCTCCTTCTCAAGATGGAGCTAGGGCATGACATCAGATCTTTTTTCTGGCTAATTAAATTAACTAGTTTAAGAGAGAGTGTTTGACTGCCTTCCCACAGGCAGCATCTACATCTGCTGTCAAGAACTTGTGGAATCCTGAATGATGCTACCTATTCTTCCTATCTACTGCTGCAATTAAGAAATATTCTCCAAAGTTAGAAAATAATTGTAAAGACTTGTGTTTTAATCACTGAAATTCTGAGCCAATTATTTGATCTGACTTTATTTCTGCAAGTGGCTTTTTGAAATTGCCTATTGTATTGAAAAACAAAATATCATGGCATTGGGCTGCTAAACGTGGCCAAGGTCTCTTGCCAGCATCATCTGCCAAATTAGTTTAACAATTGGAAATTTACCACCTACACTGTCTCTGCCAAGAAATCAAGATTATGTTAATATCTTAAACTAATATGGATTTATTACATCATCCTTAACTGCTGATATTGGTAAATTGCCATAGAAATTAGATAATATGACCCAGAAAATTAATTAAGTTAATGCCCTAATCTTTATGTCCATCACAAAGATGCACAGGCATTGTGATTGATGAAGAGAGATATTCTTAACCTTTAAATAGCCCTTTAAGGACACATTTGAAAAGTAGGTGACTCCAGGACAGTAAAAATGGACAGATCCAGTATAAAACCGGACCTTGGTTCCATTTAATCCCTCCCCCACATGCTTTTTATAATATTCTCCTTTGGGTATATTAAAATGTTTTATTCTGCAACAGCTTTTGGAAGATCTATAACCTTTGTCCAAATTTATGGGGTCTCAAGAAGTCCTCTGTGTACCTAGGCTCTATATTCCTGATCTATTATTTTATCAATATGTGCAATTTCAATTTTCTCCAAACTATGGGAATTATTCTGCCTTTCATCCATCTGGTTTGAAGCTGCCTTCAGAAAGTTGCAGCTGCTTCTAGATAAAAGGACTCATTACTATGGAATAATTGCTATCAGTGCTTTGTTCTTTTTTGTTGTTGTCCCATCAAAACATTTTCCATGCTTTTAGGTGGTTGTTTTTCCCTGCAACAATGTAAACCTGAGTCACCTTACCCCCCAACACATCTTATTTTACAACTCTAACCTTTTCCAAATGCTTATCAGAACAGCTTTTAGGAGAAATAAAAAGAATGGAGGGGAAGCAGATCAGAAAAAGAGAAGGATCTGCAAATAACAAGAACTCAAATTGAAATAATTGGCATTTTTATCCATCTATTGAGCTCTGAGATAGGTAGACTTTGATGGTGGTAAAAGTATTATTGTGGGATGCAAGCTATTCCAAACAACCCTGCCTTTTGCAACTGACCGAAGGTGAGTTTGTTGATCGTATTTCACAATGTGAAGTCACAGCTGCCAGTTCTTTAGCTGATGTTGACTTTTATACACATCAAGTTTTTCCCAAGTTATCATTAAAATTTAGCTGCTGCCTGACTCTGGGATGTTACCAATACAAGCATGAAAAATAAGGAAAAAAAGAACAGGACCAAAAAGAAAAAAAATACCAGACAGGAAATAAACAAACATAGTCAACAGGAGACTTACTCACCAAAGGCCTGGGAGAAGAGCCAGGTTTTCAAGGTCAATTAAAATATCAGCAGGGCGAAAATCTACTCTGCCTCTGTAACAAAACACATGCTCTGAAAATGCCGAAACTTCCTTACTGAAATTCATCTTAACATGTCTTTGCCTCTCCCCCCTCTCCAGAAGCTTCATAGAAGATGTGGTGCAACAATACAGCAAAGCAGACTACTTGTAGGATCACAATACTCCTGTTTTGTACCATGTACATAACATTTCTATTCTCAATTGAATATAAAATATTGATGTTAGTCTTTGGATTGAGATCAGCAAATCCACTGTCCTTTTGCATTCATATGGACCTGACATTAACCTCTGTTTTTAGATTTCCTCAACACAACTCCATCAATGTGGAGGGCAGCAGATGTAAGAGATTGTGAGAATGACCTTGGAAGGCAAAAGTGGGTAGGGAAGGGAGGGAGAGATTCTCTTAGAGAAGAATCAGACAAAAGGGGAAAAGCTCACAATTGAGTAACAGAGAAAAAAAAATAAAAAAGATCTGCCTGAAGTTATCATGTGGTGTAAAGAGATGGTGAGGGATTTATACTTTCAGACTTGCAAGATTCTGTTGATATAGCCTTGCAATACAGTAAAATTAGTTCATTTTGTCATGTGGTCTGGTCTACTTGAGAGGCTGACAGTGGAGTTTGTTTCCTGTGCTTGCCCCGGCCAATTTGGAGGTATTGTAGCTTTTTTCTTGATAATTCCTTGACTGGCATATCAGTTCCTATCAACAGCTTATCTGATGCAACTGCTGCTAATTTGGGTGCTGGCTATTGGAAAGGTGGTGTTCTAGATGTTTCTCAACCTTGGCAACTTGAAGACATGTGAACTTTAACTCTCAGAATTCCCCAGCCAGCATAGCCACATGTCTTAAAGTTGCTAAAGCCCATGTCACACCGAACCAACGGATGCAAAGAGGATGTAAAACGGACAAAAAACCTTGCCATC
>BHFT01002559.1:0-30613 GCA_004320025.1 Laticauda laticaudata | reverse complement strand
CTCTACGGGGTAACTATAGCCCCCAAATCCAGCTGGATCGAGGGCACTCCAGCGGCGAGCGCAGCAGAAACCGCGCACAATCATGGATTCCTGCCACCGCCGAAGCCTTGCAAACCGGAAGTCCTGTGCTGTGCTTTCCTCATCCCTGTATCTCCGCCTTAAGGGACACGCTGGAAGATATTCCAGAAATATGCTGCAATAAAGTATCAATGTGAAACTGGCAGTATTTTGCTGCCTTCTGTCATGATACAGGGAAAATCCTCAACTTACAACAGATCATTCAGAGTTACAACATCGCTGAAAAAAAGTGATCTATGACCATTTTCACACTTGTGACTGTGGCAGCATGGTCATGGGATCCACATTTGGAGGCTGAGCAACTGATTCATATTTATGATGGTTAGTTCTTATCCCAGGATCACATCACTTTTTGCAGCCTTCTGACAACCAAAAGTCAATGAGGAAGCCAGATTCACTTAACAAGCATGCTACTAACTGAATAACTGTGGCAAGGAAGGTCATAAAATGGGGCAAAACTCACTTCTGTTCTCACCTAGCAACAAAAATTTTAGGCTCAAGTGTGGTCGTAAGTCAGGGACTACCTGTATAATAAAAGCTTGCAGCCCTGACTTTTAATGGTCATGCCCAAGCCTGTCAGCAGATGTCAGCAGAAAAATGATGTTCCTAAAGCATAGGGAAGGTCAGAAAATAAGAACATCAATTGATTGAATTTGGAATGGAAATGTTAGGAACATTGGCTTGTCATTAGGAGCAATGGTTAAAATCAGAGATGGTATTCAGAAGGTTCTGACCAGTTCTGAAGAACTGGTAATGGAAATTTTGAGTAGTTCAGAGAACTGGCAAATACCACATCTAACTGGAGATTTTACAGTATCCTTCCCCTGCCACACCCACCAAGCCATGCCCACAGAACCAGTAGTCAAACAATTTGAATCCCACCACTGGTTAAAACTCTAGCAAAGTATAATAGATATGGGAATATTTTGATGGACTAAATATATGGATACACACACACACAAACACAAAGAGAGGGGGGGAAAGGAGGGAGGGAGGGAGAAGGGAAGGGAGGAAGAGCAGGAGAGAGAGGGTGGGGGAGAGAAAGACACACACATATGCAGGTTGATGGTGAAATTACTTTCCCGGAAAACTGGCAATGCAGAAGGTGAGAAGTGGAAATCTTTTGTATACATACACATACTCTGCCTGATTCCCAAGTGCTTCTCTAGCTTGACAAAGTTTGGTTTACTGATTGACCTTTTCGAGGGATAAGCCTTGCTTCTGTGGAGCCAGCAAGTGAAACCTCTTGAGACATGACTTACTCAAATCGCCATTGATCATTTTCAACTGGAAGAAGCTCAGTACTCATAAATAAACCTCTTGCCAGTTCAAGGCTGGAAACTGACAAGCTAAATATTGTTTCATCTAAATTATTTTTCAACATAGGTAGCCAGGGCTTCAATTCTGTAATATTGACAGCTGCTAGCAAACCATATTTTATAGTTATAATTTGCTATTCTGATGGTGCTCTGTTTATCTTCAATGGGAGAATGTTAGTCCCTTGCACCTCCTTCCACATGTAGATGATAGCTAACTATTGTAGTGGAGTTTTACCCTTCCAAGTGAACAATGAAGTAAACTATAAATGCTCAACTTTTCCTCTCTTTCCTTCCTGGAATTTGAAATGTGAGCATCCCAGGCAGATTTTTATTTTTAAAGCAGCATCCCAAAGCTTCGAGTACAAGGGTCTTCAAACTTGGCAAGTTTAAGATTTGTGGACTTCAACTCCCAGAATTCCAGGGCTAACATGTCTGGAGGAGGAATTCTGGGAGTTGAAGTCCACAAGTCTTAAAGCTGTCAAATTTGAAGACCCCTATTCTAGCATCTGGACATCTTTACACTCTATGCCAGAGGTCTCCAAACATGGCAACTTTAAGACTTGTGAACTTCAAATCCCAGAATTCTTCAGTCAGCATAACATAGCTGGCTGGAGAATTCTGGGAGTTGAAGTCTACAAGTCTTTAAGTTTCCAAGTTTGGGGACCCCTGTTCTAAGTGTTACAAAAACTAGGTGAGACTTATAAGAAAATGAGAAGGGACATTGGAGCAGGTTAGAACTGGCTGGAGAGATATTCCTTCCCAGGTCTCTGCAATGATCCAAACAATTTTCTTGAAAGACCAATTGGGAAAAATACTTAGTTTACAAAAGAACTTAGGGAATGTTCTCAATATAGTACATGGTAAACTGCCCAAATTCATATCTCAGATTGTTGTTCAACCAACCAGCTTGGACCCATGTTGTAGTTGCTATCATTTTTTCCAGTAGTAGTCAGGGAACATCCTTATTCCAGTAAGGATATAAAAAAAATCTACCCCTCTTTCTCTCCTAGCAGTTAATATTAGCATGATATCCAAGATGCTCTAGAGCCTTTTTCAGCATAAGGGAGAAATAGATGCACAAGACAAGCTACAGGGAAGACTTGTTGAGGACTTGCCTGATTGAGCTGTTGTTGTTATTCATTTACAAGATCTGGACCAGAATATAGTATGTTAGCATTTCATCAGGACTCAGAAACCATGATATGGTTGGCATTTGACTAGGTAGTCTTGAGCAGGGGTCACCAACCTTTTGGACCTCAGGGACCACCACACACATAATTTTAAATCCCGTGGACCAGAGACCCTGGGAAAATCCAAAAAAAAGTCTACAGGAAAATTCCCACCCCATTTTCCTACCGATCGATCATTCTTTATTTGGGCTTGCAGGGTACTGTCTCCAGCTCTGTTCTCAGGGAGAGAGAGAGAGAGAGACACACAGAGAGAGAGAGAGAGAGAGAGAGAAAGAGAGAGAGGGAGAGAGGGAGGGAGGGAGAGAGAGCAGAGGAGAGAGAGACTTTTGGCTTCATGCAAGGAAAGCAGCAGAAGCAGAAGAAGTCTTCTTTCTCTCCCCCAAACTCTGCCAGAAATGGGTCTTTGTGAGACTGTTCAGGTGCAGCCTCTTGGAGCAGGATGCCTTGCAGGATCCGAAAGACTCATTTCTGGGTGGAGTTTGGGGGAGAGAAAGAAAGACTTTTGCTGCTTTCCCTTGCGTGCAGCCAAAAGCAGAAGAAGAAAGAAGCAGAAAGAAGCACCCAGTGGCCAGTTAGGCATGTGAGATGGGGCAAGTTCCTCCACCCTTTCCCCCTTCCCCTCACTACCTCATATTGGTTGCAATGCAAGTGACACAGCCTTGTGTCCCCGGGGCCATTGTGGCGGCACCAACCTTGTTGTTCCTGTGCAGCTTGGATTAATTGCTTTTGGGGGTGACATTTCTCTGCGGACCACCAAAAATTTCTTGTGGTCCCTGGCTCACTGGTTTGGTGACCACTGCTCTTGAGCACTTGATTTATTTTAAAGATTATTAAATTAACATGTTAATCATTGATATAACAACAATAGTATTTATGGAAATCATGAACATTTTGTTGTGGTTCACCGCAAGCAGGTGCAGATGGCTGAAGTCTTGGAGAGCAAGGACTCAGTGAGGGGCCTGCATAGTGATGAATGGATGGGGCCAGGACCATCAGGGAGTGGAGTGCTGCCTTTGGAGATTGTGGAGGCTGGCAGCAGTGATGCAGAGGACCTGGAGGAGCCTGTGCCCAGTGTGTGTGCGCTCAGGGCTGCTCATAGGAAAGAGCAGCTGCAGTAGCACGGATGACTCGGGAATAAGGCTACAAGGTAATGGCCCCTCCCTTAAGAGATAAAAGGCAGCTTTAGAGACCATAATTCTTTGCAGGAAGCAAAGAAGTTTTTGTATTTCAAGCCTTGTGGAAGTTTGGACTATCTTGGTTTGTGTTTGAAGACTTTTTGGTTGGAATATTTCTTGGCAATGTAATCTAGTGCTGTTGGCAGCCTTGCACAACCTTGGCAAGGTTCATGCTTATCAGAGACAATTAGTTTTAATAGACTTTTAACCATGAATTAACAGAATTTGCAGAGAAGCATTAAAAGGTTTTGCCTTTATCTCTGTTTGGTATTTGTTTACTTAGAATAAGGTTTGAGTCAGAACACATTGATTCAATGCTCAGCACTGGTAAAATTGGAACATATGTTTATGTGCATGTATGTTTTGGTTGGATATGCTGTAATATCTCAAATATAGTCTTTGAAAACAGGAACAGCTACAGATCGGTGGAAATTCTGCTATCAAAATGAACAAACTGTCATGAATGTTGTAGAAACTTCTCCAGCATCTTGCTTTTCCAAAAGTTATCAAATTTCTACTTGCAGCAGAAAGTTAAAGTCAGCCCAAACACATATTGATCACTTTCATGAAAACTTATTTATAAGAATAGCATTATTTTTCCTTGTTGCTCTTTCAGACATCCATTGGAATGGTTGCATTGTCAACAGAGGCCTATGTGTAAGGAATGGACAGAAGATGAGCAATAACACTTGGACTTATATATCACCCCACGATGCTTTCGATACTCTCTGTGCAGTTTACAATATCAGCATATTGTCCCCAACCACTGCATCATCAGGGGTCCTTTTACCATTATACCAGACAAATTGTTAGCAGATTTCAGGAATTCTTAGTAGAGATTATTTTAAGTAGAATCACGGGTATTTCTCACTCTCAATCCTCTTATAATCACACTAACAAATATTTCCATCCTTATGTTTAATTATTGAGAAAAATAATATTGGGGAAAACTTCAAGCTTCCTGAAATGTGAGCTCATATATTATTGGGTGCTGTACAGTACATTTCCCTCTGAAGAGCTGGAAGTCCTCTTTTAACAATAGCTCCTCCCATGATAGTGTTCTAGTACTAAGCCAAAACTGAAGTGGCTGCATGGATTTTAGGAGAAATGAGGCTCTCAGCTTGTTCTGCTTGAGCTCCTTAAATTGAAAACGATTGTGGTCTGGCATAGTTAATCTGAATCTTTTAGAGGGAATGAGGTTGGAGAAAACATTGCCTTTCCTACTTTTAATAGAACCTTGGAAAGTCTGTTCCTTTTTCTTCCGTGTGTCAGAATTATCACACCATTTCAGTGGTGGGATTCAAAAATTTTACTACCAGTTCTGTTGGCGAGGCTTGGTGGGCATGACAGGGGAAGGTTACTGCA
The DNA here is from genome assembly GCA_004320025.1 of Laticauda laticaudata. NCBI lineage: Eukaryota > Metazoa > Chordata > Lepidosauria > Squamata > Elapidae > Laticauda > Laticauda laticaudata. The sequence continues at coordinate 25,486 of BHFT01002559.1, read as the reverse complement.
AAATCCCCATTCCCTTCCCATCCCACTAACCTGCTTTCCAGCTCTGTTCTCTGGTGCAGGGCAATAAAAGAAGACCCAGCCAATCAGCTGGGACTCGGGAGGCAGAGAATAGATGGGGGTGGGGCCAATCAGAGGTGGTATTTGCCATTTCTCCAAACTAGTCAAAATTTCTGCTACAGGCTCCAGAACTGGTCAGAACCTGCTGAATGCCATCTCTGTACCATTTACATGACATTATCCATTAATTTATTCTGATAGCATATTAGCAGTGTTCCTATGAAATGCTAAACAAGTTGGCCCCATGAGTTGGGAAATTCTGACCGTAGCAATCCTAACAAATCTGGAGGGCACCAGGTTGGGGAAACCTGTTCTACAGTCGGTATAATTTGGAATTATTACTCTCAGTTGGGGACAATCAAGTTCCTTGCTTCCAGGATTGATTCTTAAGTGTGGGGAAACTCACAGCAGGCAGGGAGGAGGGATCAAGCAGGGAATTAGTATTGGGTCCTTACATAGCTGCACAAGACATAAGCCTGATCTCCCACCTAAGCTCCATGGAACCTTATCTATCTGTTCCCAAGAGAAGCTAAGCAGTCTTGGGAGATTCCTATATTATAGCCAGAATGCAGTGAAGTAGTGAATTTTAATCTTTCATATGTGGGTCTATTGGCTTGTGCCTGACATAAGAAATGCTAAATGTGATCATGATTTTGGAAATGTTTAAGGTTCATTGTGAGGTGTTACAATTTTTGTTTATGGTTTTTTATTGTTCAATATTTCCATTAATGGTATTGTTAAAAAGACATTAATGATAATTTTAAAGGGAATGCTTATCAACCTTAAAACTAGGTAGAGAAGCTAACTATTTTAAAAAAGAGAAACAGTATTCAACCAGATCTTGAGAGGACTGAATAAATAATAACAGTGAAATGTAATGGAGAAACATGTATTTTATTTTTATTTAATATAATTAGTATAGTGACCCTCAGGGGCATAGTGGTCAAAATGCAGTACTGCAAGCTACTTCTGCTGACTGTTGGCTGCCTGCAATTTGGCAGTTCAAATCTCACCAGGCTCAAGGTTGACTCAGCCTTCCATCATTCCAAAGTGGGTAAAATGAGGACCCAGATTGTTGGGAGCAATACGCTGACTCTGTAAACTGCTTAGAAAGGGCTGTAAAGCACTGTAAAGTGATCTGTAAGTCTAAGTGCTATTGCTATAATGTAATTATAATTTAGTATAAAAAAATTGGCCAGGAATTATGGGCAAGGAGGTGGGGGACATTTAGGTTTATAATAATATGTGTGAAAAGGATAATTGATCTGCAATTAATTACAAACCAAATGTGAATCACCAGTGTGTCTACCAATAGCAATTGCTAACAACAGAAAATAGCTTCCATACAATGGGAGGTTCTAGTTCCATACTGGTCACCACACTGGATTCAGAAAGATTCAGAAAAACTGGAACAAAAAAATATAATGAGGAGATGCAGCACCACCAATTACTGAGGGACATGATATGTTCAAGCAGAGCACAGACAGCCATCTGTTGGAATGCTTTAAAACCAGATCTCTACATTGAATAAGGGGGTAGACACATTGATTGCATCTTCTTACTTCTTTTTTTTTTCAGTGGCTTGCTAATAACTTTGAAAAATATATCTGTCGTGGAAGCATTATATGATCACCATATCTGAATATAAGATATTCAAATAGGGATAGATAGATGATACACAGACACATAGATGATAGATAGATGATACATAGACAGACAGACAGACAGATAGATAGATGATGCATAGATAGATAGATGATATACAGACATATGATAGATAGATGATAGACAGATAAATTATAGATAGATGTAGATAGATAGATAGATTATAGATAGATAATACACAGACAGATGATAAATAGATAGATAGATAGATAGATAGATAGATAGATAGATAGATAGATAGATAGATAGATAGATATAGATAGAATATGAAAGCACAGTGCTGGTAATAACTAATAAGACAGGAAGAATCGCATAGCTTCTTTTTATCCTCAGCTAAAGAGATCATCAAACGGGTTACCTATCAAATAATTAGCTTGCTGCTGGGCAGCTATAAAGAAATGCGGTTGAAACCATAGCTTGCATTGTTACTTTTTGATTTATTCTGTACACCACAAGCTCCTATTCTGCCTTCTTCCTCTGGAAACTGAGCAAACTTTTCAAAGAGGCAGTGTTGCTGCCCATAGTAGGTTGGTTCCATAGTGCAAATCTCTATTCAACAATATTTTCCTCCAAGGCCGAGTAACTGGAAAAGTAGACTTCCCAGGTTTTAATGCAAGTATAATGAACTTGCCAGGTTACTAGCTTTTTTGAGACAACTAATGGATAGTATATTAACTTATGAGGCAGCTTTTTGGTGTTGGATAATATCATCTAAGAAGATCCAAACAAGCACTTCACACACACATGTACACCAGTGGTGGGCTTGGTGGGCATGCTTTGTACATGTGCACACACTGTGTGTGCATGCATGTGCCAAACACGCACTTTGCGCAGGCGCAGAGGCATTCCAACTCACCTCCTGCAAGCCTGCACTCTCCCGGTCGCTTCAGCAGCTACCGCGCAGCACTCTTCTGTGCTGTGCAAAACAGCTGCACTTCAAAAGCAGAAGATAAAGGTGAGCATGGGAGCCTGGGCGGGCGGGCCCAACAGTAGAGCGGAGGACCGGTTCAGTCTCTGCTGCTCATCACTGCTACCGGCTCGGCAGACCCAGGCCAAGCCAGTAGAATACCACCACTTATATACACACAATGCTTTTCTTCTCTATATTTTTAATGATCTAATTAATCAACCAGAAACATTTAACCATTTGAAATAAAGGCATCTAGTTCCAGGTAGTTCTCATCATATGATCGCCATAGAGCCGAACATTTCTGTTGCTAAGCAAGACCATTGTAAAGTGAGTTTCACCCCATTTTACAATTTTTCTTACCAAGGTTGTTGAGTGAATCACTGCAGTTGTTAAGTTAATAACATGGCTATTAAGTAAGCCTGGCTTTCCCATTGACTTTGCTTGTCAGAAGGTGATCACATGATCGTGGACATTGCAACTGTCATAAATATGAACCAATTACCAGGCAGCTGAATTTTGAACATGTGACCATGGGGTGCTGCAATAGTCATCAGTATGAAAATTGGTGATAAGTCCCTTTTTTTAAGAGCTGTTGTAAGTTCTAACAGTCACTAAATGAAATATTGTAAGTCAAGGGCTACCTGTATGTACCTCATATACCTCTAGTTGTGGAATGACTGATGGAAATCTGTCAGTAGAAGGGAGTACCAGGATCCTGTAGTCTAATCTTTTCTTCAGGAACACCAGTTTAAAAAGAAGAAACTGAATATTATATGGTATGGGATTTAGTTTATCAATGGTTGGAAAATAAAACAAGTTAAAATTGAGTAGATGCATATAGAAAGAAATAAGTTAAGATTGTTAAAAAGATAATATATGTAAGAGATAATGGCTTATAAAGAAAATGTGATAATTGTTATATTGATAAGAAAAGTATGTTAATTATAATTGTTAGCACAAGATATATGTACCCAGTGGACACACTATTTAAATGAAAGATGGATTTGTTGTAAATACAAAATAAAAAGATTATGGGAAAAAAGACTGAATCAAATTGAATATTAAATTTTAAATAATAATAATAAATAATAATGCAATGCCCCCCCCAAAAGGAACCACCAGTTAAACCATCCCTGAGAGGTGATTATGCAGTCTCTTCTTTGAATCCCTCAGAATGTTGGAAATAGCCCAAATAAAGCACAAACAATTGCCAGATTAAAAAATAAAATAGATAAAATAAAAATTTGCCACCATATGAAACAATCTACTCCTTTGAAACCTTCAGTCAAGAATTCTGCTGTAGCAATATAGACAGTGAGCCATTTCAGGAATCAAGTTTACGTTTGTTTGAGACCAAAGTTTCAAAATCATAGCATTCAATATAAAGATTCCAAACCCATCATTATCTGCAAGAGATAATAATGTGTGAGAAAAAATGTGAAAGCTTTCAAATCTCCAGAGCTCTTCTCAGGGAACATAGCATATAAGGCAATGTGAATGATGGCTAGGGGTGAAAATAAAGTGACTATTGTTGAAGCTGTAGTATCTGCATAGCTTTACTATTCCACCATGAACTGAAGAAGGAGCTCACAGCCATCCAAAATAGTTCTTATCAAGGGCTATTATAGTTTCAATACCACTTATGACTCTTCTGAGGGCTACTCGGATGAGGAAATAAATTGCACCAAAGAGTGGTTGATCCCCTGTTCTTGAGTCTTAATATTTTTTTTAAAATAATTGTTTTCATTCTTATCTAGAACAAGTCATCCTAAAAGGGTCTAATTTTGAGAAAGGTGGAAGGAAAGAGAAGCAGAGGCTGATCAACATCATGTTACTCATTATAGTAACAAGTACACCAGTGGAAAACCAGAAGAACCAGGGTATACATTGTCATAGTTGAAAATCTAGGTTCTGTGGTCAACAGAAGTTAAAAATGACTTGATGGCACATTATCAATCAGTCAATCAATCAGCCATGATCAGCCACACATTTGCCACAGGAATGTGAATATTTTTGAAAATTAAGTAGATGTTTCATGAGGAAGGGATACATTCTAGAACCATCTCCTCCAACCTGAAACTCTGAAGATGTCTTGTGCCTGCAGCTCTAATGCTTCAGAGGGCATCATGTTAGAAAAGACTTAAGGACTGGGGAAAGACAGTGTCTCATATTATTTGTGACTGTGGATTAAGGCTATGACAGAAGCAGCATAGCTAAAGCCAAGGACAAATCAAAGACCAATATTATCCCTTGAGCCCTCTTCCATAGTTATCTGGATTGCACAAGAGTTATAGAAACTACAAATCACTGCTAGCTGGTTAAAACCTGTTGCTAGAACTTTTCTTCTTTGGCTGATCTCAGAAAAAAAATAAGCACAGTTTAATCTGTTTAATACTTGAATGGGAGATCACCAGGACAGTCCAAGACTCAATTCAATTCAAATTCAATTCAATTGATTTTTTTCTTCAATTTCATTCAAACCTTTATTGTCAGAGTACAACATGTGTACAATGAGATTAGCTGAGCCTCCCTTCATGCACCCCCCCCCAACACAATACAACTCACAGTGAAAGACAGAAAATCCCTAATCCAATGAATCCTACTAACAAACACACAATCCTATTGTACCATATAAACTTATTGCATGTTGCACCGGCCCTGCAAGTCAATTGTACTATATTGTTGTAAAGTCATTTTCTATTCCGGAGTCTGACAGCCAACGGATAAAAATTATTCTTCAGCTTGTTTGTGTGGCTGCCTATGGTCGGAGAACAAAGAAGTACTGACTAGGGTGTGAGTCATCTCTGAGGATTTTCCTCACTCTTCTAAGGCAGAGAACTCTAGTGATGTTGTCTTGTGGTATCAGGGGACAGCCCACAATGTTTTGTGATGTGCTCACCACCCTCTGTAATGTCTTTCTATCTGTGACTGTCAAGCTGGCATACCACACCATAATGCAATGAGTGAGGATGCTTTCTACTGTGGACCAGTAAAAGGAAGTCATCAGTTGTTGTTCCACTTTGTTTTTTTCGCAAGACCCTGAGGAAATGGAGTCTTTGTTGGGCCTTTCTGGACACCTGGGTTGTGTTGATTTTCCAGGTGAGATCTTTGCTGAGGTAGACTCCCAGAAATTTAAAGGAGGAAACTCTATCCACACAGCCCCCCTCAATGTAAAGTGGGGCAGGTTCTTCTCTCTTCTTCTAACACCATCTCCTTTGTCTTGCTGATGGTTAGCTCTAGCCAAACTGGGAAGAAAATAAGGCACAAGCACTCAACATCCTGTAAACCACTGCGCACATTGCACACATTGGAAAATTATAATAATTCCAGTGTTTTATAATTATATTTATAATCCTCACTTACTGACTACTCATTGGTGACTGTTCAATGTTGAGATAACACTGAACAAGTGGTGCTTAGGATCTGTTCATGAACTTTTGCCCTTTGTGGCATGTACATAGTTATGTAATCATAATTTAGATGCTTGGTTTGCACTTACATCTGGTTGCAGTATGCCATGGTCACCATCTGCAACATTTGTATTGTGGCCTGTTGGCCACTGGCCCCTCCAGGCAGCCAAATCAGATGAGGAGGTGGCATGGGTGTCAGGGCCAGCATCAAGGCAACCTGAGAGCTCTGAGGCGGATGAGGGAATGGAGCTGTCAGAGATAGAGACAGAGATAGAGGCTGGGCTGTCCATCAGATGGAGAGTCAAAGCCCCCGGGTCTGGAGGTGGCTGATGAGGGATAGGAGAAACAGCTGGGTGCAGTGCCTGACACACAGATGTGCAGAAGGCAGAGGAGAGGAGAGCAGTGGAAATCTGTGGGCTGATCCTTGGGATGGAAGAGCCACCACTGCTAATGAAGCCCCACCCTAGCTCTGAGGAGGGGGCAGAGATGAATAAGTGTGACAGATAACTATTCATCTCCTTTTCAGACAGACTTGTTAGCCTGCTGTGAGAGAAAGACAGAGACTTTTTGCTGGGGCTGCTGGTGCTCCTAATAAAGAAAACATTTATTTAACTACCAAGAGTTTGTTGTGTTTGGGAACTTGGTCAGACTCAGAAAAATTTTGCTGCTTCCCATAGGTAAAGTCAAATGGGAATCAGGTAGCTGTCAGGATTCTAGCAGTGGCCCCAATGAAATCATGTACTTCGAATCCAGGGGTGGGATTCAAATTTTTTAACAACTGGTTCTGTGGGCGTGACTTAGGTGGTGGACATGGCTTGATGGTCATGTTATTGGCTGGGTGTGGCCAACTCAATATCACTCACATCGAGGCATGCATCTTCTCCCCTGGCCTCTCATGACTGTGGGGATGCTGCAACAGTCATAAGTGTGAAAAACAATCATAAGTCACTTTTTTCAGTGCCATTGTAACTTTAAATGGTCACTCCACACAAGCAAAGTGCCAGCAAAGGAGGGGAAAAAAACTCTAGAGATGTTCCTGAGACAGGAAATCTAGTCCTGCCAAGAATGTAATAAGGGTTAACGGAGAGGCAGTTTCTGTAAGCAACCCCAGAATGTTTCCTTCCTGCCTTCCTTACAGGATTAGACCAGTATTTTTTTCGAACAACTCGTTCTCCAAATTGCTTAGAATGTTAACAACTGGTTCTAGCGAATAGATGCGAACCTATAGAATCCCACCCCTGTTCGAGCCAAGCTTCAAAAACTTCAAATGATTTATTAGGAGCTAACATGTCGATATGACCTGTGCATACTGATTCTGAGACACGTAATTCACTGTCACCCTTGACCCTGATTTTCCCCCACCCAGGTGTATCATAATTCATATTCTCCAACGAAACACATTCATAGCCAAGGGTCATCAAACATTAGAGATTTACAGGGCAAAAACTCCAGTCGCTCAGTTATAATCTTTGCAAGATATGAATGGAATGCACTTTTGATTCCAAATTGCTGCACTGCTCTTTCAAATTCCCCCCCCCCTTTCTGATCATGGCAACTCTAAAACGGGCATAGAAATGTTTTATGAGTTGATATTAGGAGAGAGAGTCCCACAAGCCTTCCCGATACCATCCTTTGATCTTTCTGCACTTGTGCCCCACAAGGCCATCCACCCAGCCTTTCTGTGCTCATTCTGCACTGCAACAGTCACTATGTTCGCACTGCAGAGATTCCCTTCCCCAGGCTCTCCTAACTCATGTGCAAGGCTTCCCCTCCATCTGCAGCACCCTGTCACTCCTTAGCTAGGACTCTGTCACTTCCTGCTTAACAACCCACATGTCTTGGAGTTATGTAGTCAACTGGACTGAGAAGATTGTAATTACTCAAACAAAGTGACCATGTGACTTATGACTGCATCACTTAGGATGGCAATTGCCATTGAGGACTACTTGTAATATATATCTTATATTTATTGAATGATTTCCAGAAGTCCTGAATCTCCGCCAAGCTAGTTACTACATCTCCAGTTAAACATTCTTTGTCTTAACTGAACTCCACAGCCCTGATAATAGTTGTGTCTTTATATTCACTAAATGCAGCATACTTTATTCCCAAGTGAGAATGCACAGAGTTAAAGCTTCTCTTTTCTTTTATTACATGCAATGTGCATAATAAAAGAGGGACATTATTGGGTTGAATGGGAATTCTCTCTGCTCTCCCTGAATCCTACACCATGAATTTTCAGCAAGAAGGAAAAGGTGAAAGGTCCATAGGTTAGGATCACTGGCAATTAATGAACAACATTCAACAATTAATGAACAAATCACCTGACATTCAATAGAAAACTAAGTGATGGACATTTTATCAGAGGAAATATGAGTGTAACTCCTTCTTTTGTTGGCTACATGATCCCCATTCATCAAATAATTACTTTAATGGTGCAGAATAGTGGTGGCAGAGGTGGTATTCAGCAGGTTCTGACCAGTTCTGGAGAACCGGTAGCGGAAATTTTGAGTAGTTTGGAGAACCAGCAAATTCCACCTCTGACTGGCCCCACCACCATCTATTCTCTGTCCCCTGAGTCCCAGCTGATCATCTGGGACTTCTTTTGTTGCCCTGAACAGCAGAACAGAGCTGGAAAGCAGGTTAATGGAGTCAGGAGGGAATGGGATTTTGCAACATCCTTCCCCTGCCATGCCCACCAAGCCAAGCCACACCAATCAAGCCAAGCCCACAGAACCGGTAGTATTTTTTTTTTTAATCCCACCACTGAGAGGTGGGATCACCTGGTATCCTACTTTCCATCTTTATTCTGTTGCTATTATTGACTTAAAATGATTAAAGTGAAATAGCCAAAAGCCATTCCCTTTGGGATTGTCCATGGAAACTATTCTCACGATCTTTTCTAGTGGGTCTTTTTCTTTTGATAGGATAGATGTAGGGATAGATGATATATAGTAGATTGTTGCCTATAATTCATATTATCCTGTCTCTGCTTTTTCTATTTTTGTCCTGGTTCATCTCATTTTGCCAGTGCTTTTTTTGATCCAGATATAAGGCTGAATACATGTGCATGATGCATACTGGACTGGATGTTACCCACAACAAATTTACAACACTTTTCTAGTCAAAATGCTCTGTCCATCTTTAGATTTTGGACTCGTGTTTACTTTTTTCAGAAATGATAGGGAGAAAAAATGGAGAGAATTTCTAGAGCAGCTAGACTAGCTCTATAATAGTTCAACTGATTTTAATGACTCACAGTAGCTCCGTCTTTCTTTACTCACCAGTTTATGGAAAATTATAAAGTTTATGGAAAACTATATAGGAGAGCAGCATTTACAGCAGATAGATAACAAATAGGCCTGGTCCCACTGCATTTATGGATGCAAAGAAGATGTAAAATGTTAAAAAAAGCTTGCCATCCGTTGGAAAACGCTATGCATCCATTGTGTACTCCACTGCATACGTGTTTCATATGCTCTATCCGTCGAGCATCGTCCACTGCGATTTCATCCGTGCAAGAAGTTTTGAGCTGCACAAAACTTTGTGAACGGATGAACTTTCCACCGACGTACATGTACATCCGTGACATATAAGGCAACAAACGTTCTATGTCCATTATCATCCGTTAAATGTCCGCTGTATCCTCTCTGCATCCTCTTGCCATCCCCTCAACTCACATCTGCTGCAGCTAAAAATGGAAAGAAGGAGGAAACAAAAGTACACGTCTACACAGCGTTGTAGCATGGAAATAGAAAGGATTGTAAGCGTATGCATCTCGTATATAAAACTATTCAAAACGGACAAAATGTTGAATCTCGGATGTATCTCATATATATTTAGGATGTCTGGAGTTTGTCTAGAGTATGTTAGAACGACACCTAGTGGACCAACCGATATTTTCTATTAAAAAGGGGAGAAAATCATATTGGATCTCAGTATGAGTCGAGCAGCCATGGTGTACAGACCTCTTCACCCTTGCGTCTTGGTCTTCAACATCATCACTGTTCTCCACCATGGATGCCTCAAAGAGTCCATATGATAGCTGCACTCATTCAACAGCAGAACAAAACCTATTCAGACTGTATCAAGTTTTAGACAGAAGAGAAAAGGAGAAGAGGAAAAGGAGAAAGAAGGAGAAGAGGAGAAGGAGAAGAAGGAGAAGAAGGATGACGTTTCAAGATGCTGTGGGTCGAGGATGGATCGTGAGAAGAATGGAGTTTGGACTGTATGACCAGTTGGAGCTGGAGTGGAATGAAGACCCTCGTGCATTCCAATCACTTCCTGAGGATGCCACCAGTTCATGTTTGACGAACTTGTAGAGCATCTCAGACCCAGGTTGACCAAGCCTAGCACCAACTTCTCCCAACCTGGACCCTGACTGAAGTTGCCGCACTGACTCTGCGCCACCTGGCCTCTGGAACCACATACAGAAACATGCAGTATGCATGGAGGGTGCCACATTAAACATCAGCAATAGTGGTCAGAGAAGTGGTACAGGCCATCATTGAAGAATAAAAGAGAGGAGCTCCTCCAGTGCCCCACACTAGAAACAAGACTAGAGAAAACTTGCAGAAGAGTGCGTATCAGAGGTGGAACTTTCCACACCGTTGAGCCATAGATGGGAAGCATGTGGCCTGCAAAGCTCCAGCCAACTCAGAGTCCACTTATTACAACTACAGGGCTCTTCTTCAGTATCATCCTCTTTGCCATGCTTGATGCTGACTACAAATCATGCTAATGCGATGCTTCAGGCAACGGGTCAGCTTCAGATGGCCAGCGTATACAACACAAGTGACCTCAAGGATGGTTAACGCCAACCTCACAATGGTTTCCAGGTCCAGCTCCCCCACCCAATACACACAAGATGTGCCCACTTCATCATTGGTGATGACGCCTTCTCTCTCAGAACCTACCTCATGAAGCTGTACAGTTCAAGATACCTCGACCCGTGAAGAGAGAATCTTCAACAAAGGCTGTCCATGGGCAAGACGGCGTGATGGAGAAACGCCTTTGGCATCCTGACACAACAGGTTCCAGATACTTCTCACCACCATGCAGCATGACCCAGAGCTGTAAGGAGAATCGTGGAAGCTTGCCTGCATCCTGCCACAATCTCATGCGCACCCCCGCTACCCATGTTTGCAGAACAGACTTGTCGGACCGTCAACAAGGAATGGGGACATGGAGCCTGCCGTGAATGGAGGCAAGGACGTAACCTGAAGACACTGTGGGATAGTACAAGGCCCCAACAGAGCTTCAGGTGAAGAAAAGCAGCGCAACCTCCTGAGACACTAGTGCAACTCCCCCGCTGGATCAGGTGGAGTGACAAAGACAGGATGATAGAAAAATTAGAATGGATGCTTCCTTCAACTGTTGCATTAAACTGATAAATTGCCATAACAACACTGCCATTACTATACACTTTATGTTGTTTGTTATACCTTGTTAATGTATAATTAAATGTAACTAATGTACTCATGAATGTATGTATGCGTCACGTCCTACAATGAATAGGCATTAATAAACTAGCTTTGTTAATTAACAATTGTTGATTAATAATAAATTGTTATTGATAATAAGGTATCATATGTGTGGCAGCTGGGATGAGTGGACCAACAGTCCCAGTATGGTTGCACTACAAGCGCTAAGTCCGGAGTTCCTACTTACAACTATCCTTATCTATCCACAAGCATGCAAAGGTTTAACCATTTTTCAAGTTTTTACCAACACTTTAATGAAGTAAACACAAAATAATTAAGTAACTTATTAAGTTATAAGTAAATAAACTTTAGTTATAAGTAAACTTTATTACTTATAAGTAACAAAACAAATTAGACTTTATTAAGTTATAAGTAAACTTAGTTTATTAAGTAATACTTTATTAAGGAAACAACAATTATTCAGTAAACTTGTATTAAGTTTAATACAGTAACTTACTAAGTTTATTAAGTAAACTTTATACTTATTAAGTAAATAACTCAAGTCGCTGACACTATTCTCAGTCATTCTGAGTCATGTCATGGTCTCAGCTGTGAAGCGTACGGAAGTGACTGTGATGTGGATGTGGCTTGAGTGCTGGTCTGACACGGCATGGGGTGGTTGGCCTCAAGGGTACAGCGAGATGGTGGTGTGGTCAGACGCTAAGGTTGTATCCAAGAGCTGACTCAGTCCGTGAGGTTGAGGACCTTCATCAGAGACTTGAGAGTTCAGGCCCAATACAGCTGAGAGATTGTCTGTTGACGGGCTTGGCTCTAGGGTGGAGGAAGGCTGTTTTGGTCTGCAGCGTGGTGAGGAGTGGGTGGAGACCAGATCTGGACTGGTAGGAGCAAGCTGTTTCCTCTCTACCTCTTCATCCCTCTGGCAGGGCTTTCATCAGGCCGTTCAGGGCTTCAGTCGCCTTCAGGGGCTTGAACATCAGGGCCTCCAGCAGGGCTTTGAGGGGTCTGAGGGCCTTGGGCTGGTCCACCACAGCAGCAGCAGCTTTTACCATCAGAGTCAGTGTCAGGGGGTGGGTGCTGGTTCTGGCCTTCTTCACCTTGCGGGCTTAACAAGTAGGCACAGACTTCCTTTTCTTGCCTGAGTGACGCACCATGGTGTCTTTCCACTTTTGCTGACTGTGTGCATGCTGCATCCTTTTATATCCGCGGAGCGGACTGCAATTCATACCCCCACATGCGCAGTGAATGGTTTGCATCCGATATACATCTGCACGGCATCCCCTTTGTTTCCATTAGGCGTTATGTGATGCATCTGCTTCATCCGCTATTGTATCGCTCTTTCTGCTAGCAGTCCGCTTCGCCATTATCCCCCGTAACCCCTTCGGAGGTGATCACACTTCCATCCGCTTTCATCCGCTAGGCTTCTCATGAACATCCGTTTAACATCCCGCTACATACTACCCACGTCCATTCTTTCCATTCTGTTTTCGCAAATTTTCGCCACCTTTGTCCATTTCTGGAGTGGATGAAAATGATGGAGGTACCTCTGAAATGTTGTGTCTGTGTGTCCTTTATGCATATGTTTTGTGTCCATCGGTCAGTGTGACCTTGACTTAACAATTGTAGAGGTATTGTTAGTTTTCAAAAAATTAGAGTTTTCAAGGAATTAAGCTATGCATAACTATACAAAGATTATCAGAGCAAATGTTCTCAAAAATATTCAAGAGGGCTTAGCTAACCATTTAGCATTGTGACTTGAATATGGCCCTACTGATAATTTTAAAAAGAGAGGCCAGCATTCCTCTTTACTTATCATGAACTATAAAATTAAAAAGAAACATTCTTTCTGCTAAAACTGAGAATAGTAGGAAAATTCTACTTAGGAAGATAAATTCATTTTCTTTCCCATGTACCTTTGAGTACATAGTACATGACTTCAGAACTGTTTTGCAGTTAGAACGCTTGAGTTTATTTTCATCATCATATTGTTAACCTCCTAAAATTCATCTTAATACACACCTCAACATGGTGATAGAATTCAGACCTGTGCAACTCCCCCAGCTGAGCAGTGGAGTGCAAGACAGATGATAGATGATTAATGGAGCTTCCTGAGCTGTCGCATAACACTATAGGATGTGCCATGTATGTGTTGAGTGGTGACCTACAATGAATAGGATTAATAAAATAGCTTGTGTTATTTTCAAGTCAGTCGATTATAGATGGATTAAGATTGCTTATGGTGTCGAGTAAAGAGAGAGCATAGTGTGCATGTCCCCCATGGGTGGTACATGACAGGTCATTCATAATAGTTGTTTGCACCTGATTTATGTGTTATCACGCCCAAAATTGATTATTCTGATAAGGGCCAAGATTGGCGCTGAGGTAAGGCATTACAGTCCCACTATTGGTTAACAGGGTTAATGTATGCCACCATAGTCCTTTTCAGTACAAAATGGCACCGCAACAAAGTGTCTTAACCATTAAGAAACTTTTTCAACACTTTCTTAAGTAAAATTTGAACAGTTAACTAGTTCTAAAGATAAGTATTCTAGTATTACTTTGTAAAAAGAGATGAACGCAAGTAAACTGTTTTAGTGTCTTACGCAAAAACTAACTTTATTAACTCTTCTTTGGAAAACCTTGATGAGCTGTTATTAAATAATGCAAACATGAACCACGTTAAGTGTCTTAAGCAAGATAACACATTCTGCCAGTCACTCTGATCATGTCCCGATGTCTCAACTGTTAAGTGGACAGGGATGTGGAGGTGCTGTGCGCTTAGGTCTGCGTCATGAGGACCCATTGGGTGCTTGCCCGAAGGTATCCACAGGTGTGGTTGTGTTCAGGAGCTATCCGAAGCTGACTCAGTCCGTTGAGGTGAGAGCACTTTCATTCAGGACTTGAGATGTCAGGCCACATATCTGATGACAGATGTCATTACGGCTGTCTGTGGGTGGAGGAACTGCGTTGGGTGAGGACGCGTGATAGTTGGGGCTGTCTGCTCTGCAGCTGGGTGAAGACTGGTGTCTGTGCAGTCTGTGAGACCTGGGCCTGGATGGGATAGTTACTGCTTCCTTCTGCTGTGGTGAGTCCCTGGTAGTGCGTATGCTCTTGGTAGGTTGGACTGGGCGTGTTGAAGCAGCCATGGAAGGACGTGTGACATTGCCTGGTGTAGGGCAGACCTGGACTGGTAGAGCGCTTCCGCTGGGCCTTGAGGTTGTGCAGAAGTGCTCGTGATCTTCTGACTTCATTCACCTTACTGCCTGGGGCTAGCTTCGCTTGGCGCCTCTCTTCCGGCTCAGCGTACGCGTGATGAAGGGCTTCTGAGCCTCGAGCGAATGGCTGTTCTGTCGCCCCTGTGGACCAGTCGATGTAGAGAAGTTTCGTGTCGTCTGGTTCTTGCTGTCGTCCGTCGTATCCCTCACAGCAGCTCTGGTCCTGGCGCCTCCACGTCTGCCTCTCTGCCTGCACTCCTCTGGAGCCTGAGGGGTGAGGGTGGGTGGCGGCGTTGGCGCCTCTTGGGGCTGGCTGGCTTCTTCCCCTCCCATTTTGTGGCAGCAGGGCGGTCATTCCTCCATGGATCCTCCAAGTCCACCTGGGAGTTAGGGAGAGTGCAGCTGTCGGTGGGCGGGGTCTGTGCTCTGGGGGCCCTCTAAAACACTTCCTTGACACGGTAGCTGGCTCCTGGCTGGCAAGAGGACTGGCATCTGTGGGTGTCTGAGGGAGCAGGGGTCTCAGAGGGGGACTGTCTCGGTGGTGGATCTCAACCTTCCGAGAAACTAGCCACTTGGCCCTGATGCTTACATCTCCTCTGGTTCAGTTGAGCTGATAGCAACCCGCCTGGATGCTTGCAGGTTGGATTGCTTGCAACCAGTGTGTGTCTGCTTCCCATCCAAGGAGATTATTCTGCAGTGTAACACTAGGCTCTCTTGCCTACTGTCGTCTGCCAAGCTGACTGCTCTTCTTGTCGGTCCGATGCAGTCTATGGACCTTTCTCAGAGGTACTCAGTTCTCTCTCAGCCATTCTCCAGCACCTCCTCTCATGGTTTCGCTCGGAAACGGATGTACTGTTTTCCCTCTCTCCCTTCTCACTTCCGTCTGCGCTCGTTCCTCCTCTGGCGGGGCTTGAGCAGGCCTTCATGGGCCTTGAGGCAGCAGCGTGCCTTGCAGGGGCTTGAGCAGCAGCTGGCCCTTCAGAGCAGGGCTTCATGAGTGGCCTTGTTGCTGTCCAATCACGCAGAGAGCGGAGCAGCGGCAGTCTCATGTGCAGTCTGTGTCAGCGGGGTGCGGTATGGATCTGGTTCTGGCTTCTTCACTTTGGAGGGCTTGACAGTAGCACGGGCTGTCCTCTTCTTTGCACTGACTGTTCACGAACCATGGCTTTTTCTGCCAAGATGTAACCGCTTGGCCAGCACGTTCTTCTAACCTGAATGGCTGAGCTGCGTTGCGTTCTGATCCTTTACTAGTATCCACGAGTGATGCAATTATACTCCGCTGCCCATGGCGCGATGTGCATGCTGTTGCATGCCGATATACATTGCGCGCGGCATCCCCTTTGTTATCCATTAGGCATCCGTGTGGCATCCTTGCATCGCTCATGCATCTGCCCTATCCGCTATGTTCACTTGAATCTCCCCCGGAACCCTTCGGAGTGTCTCTGCTTCCATCCGTTTTCATCTGCTAGGCTTCTATGAACATCCGTTTAACATCCCGCTACATACTACCCATGTCCGTTCTTTTCCATTCTTTTATGCAATTATTTGCCACTGTTTGAGTGGATGACAACGGAGGACCACCCCCGAAATTTGCTGCTGTCCTCTGTGTCCTTTATGCATTCGTTTTGCATCCGTGGTCCCAGTGGACCAGGCCTTAACAATAACAGATTCAACAAATAGAGCTATTAATTAGAGTTGGGGGATCTGTAGTCTCTAGTCCTACTACCTTCCTGCCCCAAGCAGGAGACCCTACACCATTTCTGACAAATGGCAGTCCAGTCTCTTCTTGAAAACCTCCAGTGATGAAGCTCCCACAACTTCTCAAGGCAAGCCATTCCATTGATTGATTGTTCTCAATGTCAGAAAGTTTCTCCTTATTTCTAGATTGAATCTCTGCTTGATTAGTTTCCATCCATTATTTCTTGTCTGGCTTTCAGATGCTCTGGAAAATAGCTTGACCCTCTGCTCTCTGTGGCAGCTCCTCACATATTGGAACACTGTTATCATGTCTCCCCTGGTCCTTCTCTTCTCTCGATTAGCTATGCCCAGTTCCTATAACCATTCTTCATATGTTTTAGTCTTCAGCCACTGAATCATCCTGGTTGCTCTTCTCTGCACTTTTTCCAGACTTTCACAGGTGATGGCAGCCCTGGACAGTTAGCAATGTAGCCCCACAAGATTGTAATAAAAATAGAAAAATAAAAGAAGTTTGTTACTTATATGCATAACCATATTATATATTTTCCATACAGCCCAAGACAAATGCGGCTCAGGCAAGCCAAAAGGTTGGTCATGCCTGATTAATGGAGTTACATTGCTTTGTTGCAAAATTCAAGCTGCAGTAGATTTTTTACATTTCCTTTGTGAATCTTTTTCAGCTTTAATTACTGTCATTTTTTTCATTTTGATTTTATTAGTACATTTTTCAAATTTTAATTCTTTTCTCCTACATCGAAAAAAATCCAGCAATCCATGGAGAATGATGTCAGACTTTTTGTATGATGACAAACTCAGAATTTATTCAAGCTAAGGGCTATTCCAGTACAATAATATTACACTGCTTCTGGCATTGAAAATGTTTCCCATTTTTTTCATGCCTTCTTTTAAAGCCTGAAGAGAAATTGCATTTGGATGCAGCATTACTATCAATACTTTGTTTTGGCATTTTTAACTATATATAGGAGAGGCAATTTGGTGTAGTGATGAAAGGCAACATGCTAGCAACTGGGAAGCCATGTTTTTTAGCCATGCCTTAAGCATGAAACTAGCTGGGTAATAACCTTGGGCCAATCTTTGTCTTTCAGCCCTAGGAAGAAGGCAAGGGCAAACCACTTCCAAAATCCTGCCAAGAAAACTGCAGGGATTTATCCAGGCAGATGCCAAGGGTTAAGATTAATCTTGAAGGCAGTGATGGCTCAAGTACTATGTAGATGGCATTCCTAGGTCACACTATCTGATAGTGCCACCTTCTACTGATTCACCTTCTATTCATTTGTGGTATTTGGCCTTAGTCTAAAATTGGCCTGGGTGAAGGCAAACAAAAAGAAAACCTATACATATATAGACATGTAATAGTCTGCAGGAATATCCTTGAGAGACAGGAGGAGGAAAAGCCATAGTGTGGGCAATGATCAGATATGGGACATCTTAGTCTACAGAAGGAATGAGGGTGTAGAAAGTGTCTCAATAGTGTTTCCTATTTCCCTATAAAGTAAATGCCAGGGAGAAGAGATGTACTGTTACAGGTAGTCCTCAACTTACAATCACAGTTGAGTACAACATTTATGTTGTTAAGTGGTACGTTTGTTAAGTGAGTTTTGCATGTATCATTTGTTAAGGGTGGGATTCTACTGGTTTGGACTGGTTCAAGTGAACCGGTAGTTTCACTGAGCAATTGGCCCTGCCAACCCACCCCTGTTCTTTCCTGTGCTTTATTTTGTTGTTTTAGAGCATAGCTGATTTACACGGCAGAGCGGTTTGCTGCGCCTCAGCTGTTTTATTTATAGGGGCTGCAGTCAAAGGTAAGTATTACAGCTGAAAATGGGCTTTTTTAAATGCTGTGAACATGCGCATAGTGCACAAAGCTCACCGAACCAATTGATACACTGGTTGAATCATACAATTGGTTTTGCCCCATTTTGTGACCTTTCTTACCACTGTTGTTAAGGGAATCACTTCAGTCGATAAGTTTAGTAACCTGATTGTTAAGTGGATCTGGTTTCTCCATTAGCTTTGCTTGTCAGAAGGTTGCAAAAGATGATCACATGACCCCGGGACACTACAGC
Organism: Laticauda laticaudata; assembly: GCA_004320025.1. Classification (NCBI taxonomy): domain Eukaryota; kingdom Metazoa; phylum Chordata; class Lepidosauria; order Squamata; family Elapidae; genus Laticauda; species Laticauda laticaudata. The sequence goes on along the minus strand of BHFT01002559.1, from coordinate 7,003 downwards.
CATCATAAATATGAACCAGTTGTCAAGCTTATCAAGAATGTAAATCATGTGACCATGGGGATGCCGCAATGGTTGTTAGTGTGAAAAACAGTCATAAGTCACATTTTTTAGTGCCGTTGTAACTTTGAATGGTCACTAAGTGAACTGTTGTAAGTCGAGGACTACTTGTATTGTAACCTTACAATAAAGGTCATGTCAGTGCTCGTGGCTTTAGTTTCTTGTCTGGTCTCTGTCAAAGGACAAGTATTGCACAAAACCAAACTAAATAGCTGGAATCAGTGACAGTTGACAGGGATATCCAGCATCAAGGTTAGCATTTGACTAGTTTGGCCTAGGCCAGGGATCTCCAGGGAGCTAGCTGGCTTGGGAATTCTGGGAGTTGAAATCCTCTAAGCTTAAAGGGTCCAAGGTTGGAGACTCCTAGTCTCGGGAGAAGTAACTGTGTTCAGATTACCTTTTCATAACAGGGAATTCTGGGAATAGTAAGAATTGTATCATCCCAAGACAAGTGGAATTGATGATTATTTCAGTTCAGAAACTATATTTGTTTAAAAGTTGTTTTATGGCTTTGTCAGGTTAGAGCTCAATTAACTTTCTCTCCTTCTAAATAAGAAGGTCTGTCTATACAGAAAATGAAATCTTTGAAAGAAGATGTGTGTCTTTTAAAATTGCTGGAACATCCAGTTCTTTTTTATTTATTTACTTTATTTTATTTATAGGAAGGAGCATTCTGTAATCTATATATGTATATTCCAGGGATGTCTACGGGGTCTGATAAATGGAAGTCAGCATAGTGGCCACAACAGTGTGTCATGAGAAATAGATTTTTTTTTATTATATCATTGTGGCCACCATTTTGAGTTTTTTAAATCACATCTTGTGAACATCCCTAATATAGTCTATGTGAAACTGTCCAGAGAAAGCAATAAATGTTTTTGCAAATGTCAACAATCCAGCTATCAAAAAATACACCACAAACTAGCATTTTGTAGGATAGCAACGAAGGTCTTGGAAAAGATGTTCAGATGCCATGACAGGGGTGGGATTCTACCAGTTCACACCTATTCGCTAGAACCAGTTGTTAACATTCTAAGCAGTTCGGAGAATCGGTTGTTAGGAGAAATTACTGGTCTAATCCTGTAAGGAAGGCAGGAAGGAAACATTCTGGGGTTGCTTACAGAAACTGCCTCTCCGTTAAGCCTTATCACATTCTTGGCAGGACTAGACTTCCTGTCTCAGGAACATCTCTGGAGTTTTTTTCCCCTTCCTTTGCTGGTACTTTGCTTGTGTGGAGTGACCATTTAAAGTTACAATGGCACTAAAAAAAGTGACTTATAACCATTTTTTACACTTATGACTGTTGTAGCATCCCCACAGTCATGAGAGGCCAGGGGAGGAGATGCGTGCCTCAATGTGAGTGATACTGAGTTGGCCACATCCGGCCATTAACATGACCACCAAGCCATGTCCACCCAGTCACAAGACCACCAAGGCACACCCCCCACCTAAGCCACACCCACAGAACCGGCTGTTAAAAATTTTGAATCCCACCCTTGTGCCATGATATGTCTTTTCCTAGAAAGATAAGTACTGTGCAAGCAATTATTTTCCTTAGAACACTCTGTAGAAGTGAAAATTGGACCTGGTAGAAGTATAATGAGGAATATGCATATTGATATTTTTTTTAACTTTGTGGCATTTGCAGGAATCTTCTGCTGCATCACACAGTAAAAAATACCAAATAGATTATAGAATAAGTCAACTCAGAGTTCTCACTCAAATTATCATATTTGAGACACATTAGGTATAGATCTAACTTCCTTGAGAAGTTTGTAATGCTGAAAGTGAAAGGAAAAGAGAAAAGGACAATCAGCAACAAGATGGATGTTCTGGATTACAATAGCAACACTTGTACCATTGGAAGACCTGAAAGACCAAGTTAGGGATAGATCGTCCTAGAGAAAATCTATCTGTGTGGTCACTGTGTGGTAAGAGTAGATATGCAACTTGATGACACATAATTGATTGATCAGCCAATTAAAGTCTAAATGTCTTAACAGCCAATTTTTTTCACTGTGTGCTAATTAAGTTTTTTCATTGCAAATACCAGTTTCTGTTTTGGCATAATTATGAATTTATAATGCTCTCTAGAAACCTCAGAGATATTTTGACACATTTGGAATAACAGATCATGATGATCAAGCTTCTGTTGCAAATTAATCAAATGTACTTAACTAGTAGTAATTTCAGGGGTAAAGAAGTTGTGACAGCAAGATCTAAAAAAACCCAACCAAAACAGAGTGGAGTTAGTCATTTATCATGACTGAATTGCTTCTTCTTCTTCTTTTTTTTTTAACCTATCTCAAAGTTGCTATTTACTTATTGGAGAAAGAGAAGTTTGAGATGAGACAGAGATAAATTGAATAAACCCTTCCTTTAGAAGTGGAGATTTGTTTAAAATCAGGAAATCCGTGTGTCTTTCCATATTCCATTTCGGTCTGTAACCTTTTTTGTTTTACTGTTTCTGTATTTCCTGGGAGCTTAACAATTTTTCCTATCTGAAAATCCAATAAAACTGAAATAAGGTAGTGCATTCAGCTGTTTAGCTGCCAGTTACATTGTAAGATGGAGCAATAAAGCAACTAATCCTTATTTTATGTATTTTCACATTTTTTAAATAATAGACTGCATGGTTTGATTTTCCTTAAAGAAATAACCTTTTTTATTTTAACAGTCAAAATGCAAACATCTTACTCCATCTTGCCTGAGTTTTTTCTGGAGTGCCAATGACTCAGGGCTTTCAGCTTCATTTAACTCACTAAATCTCTCCCTGTATCCTCTATGTTTGGTTAATCCTGCATCATTAATCAAATACTGGACTTTTTTATCATTTAGCAGAATCAGGAGAGATGACAATTTGGGTCCTCCTGGACCATCTAAGCCAGTTGGTGTCACCATTAGCTTTCAAACACGATGTTCATTTGTCATATCTACCTGTCCTAATTGCCCTTGAATAGATTCACGGGAACTTCTATTACAGTGGATGCAGAACTACAGAGAGCAACTTAGTCTCCCGTGAANCTGTCCTAATTGCCCTTGAATAGATTCACGGGAACTTCTATTACAGTGGATGCAGAACTACAGAGAGCAACTTAGTCTCCCGTGAATAGCTCATTACTGCTGGGATGTAGGCATTTTTATTTTATTTTTATTTTACATTTTCCATGTTGGTTCCAATACATTTGTAAACTAACTGGGAAAAACTTGATTTTGTGATAGCCAAGTCTTCAAAAACTTACTGTAGGTAAGGGGGGGGGGGAGAAAGAGGCATGTCTTGATTTATAAATTGCTCTGAGAACACCACAAAACTGATCAATAAATGTATATTTACAAGTCTAAACTCTTTGGCTCCTTCACAGCTCAGCTACTAAATTTATGGAAGTTACCAATTAGACAGCAGTTCTGTGGATGTGAAAATAGTTTTGTTGAAACTGTCCAACTGGTAGGTTCAAACTTTGTTTTGTTCAAGCAATTTGCTAGTGGAATCATGAGTTGTCCTTTACAAAACTGTAAGAAGCAGAATAATTCCCCAAATGTGTGAATTAAGAAAAGAGATGGAGCATATTATTTGTAGCTTTCTAAATTTTATTTAAAAAGCATATTTACAGTACATATGCAATGGGTCTTTTAAAAGTGTCTCATTAAGTTTGTCTTCCACAATCCATTTGTTGAGAGCAGTCATGTTACTGAATTGTGCTGAAAAACAAAATTTTTGTCCTGCTGAGCAAATGTTGAGGTCTTCTCACTTGCCTCCCATCTGAGGACCATTTTGTTCTTGACTAACATATTGGTTTCTGCCAGCCCTTTGTTCTGGCTGCTTCTGCAATGTAGGGGAGAACTTCCCAAAGATGGCTAAACCAAATTATGATTGAAATGATCCAAAACTTAGGTAGGTGAATGTTTATCTGCTTGTTTCAATGGACCAACTGTTTAATTTCCTGAGCCAATTCAAGGGACTCATAGATCCTATGACCCCAAACCTTTCCTGACAGCTTCTAATTCATTTTTATCAATGTCCCCTTTATACAGGGAGAGGAAAGGAAGCAGTGGTACAATAGGAATGCTTTGAGGAATAACTGGGATATGTGGGACCAAGATAGCAGTGACTGAAGAGCAGCAGAATATAATATAGAACAACAGAGTTGGAAGGGAACCTTAGAAGCCTTCTAGTCCAAACCCTTGCTCAACCAGGAGACCCTATACCATTCTAGGCAAATGACTGTCCAATCTCTTCTCGAACATTTCCAGTAACAGAGCACCCAAACTTCTGGAGGCAAGCTGTTCCATCGGTTAATTGTTTGCACTTTCAGGAAATTTCTTTTCAATTCTAGGTTGGATGTCTCCTTGATAAGTTTCCATCTTTTACAATTTATCCTCCTCTCAGGTCCCGTTGCGAATAGGTTGACCCCCTCTTTTCTGGCTACCTCAAGAAGCAATAAAAAAGGAAAGAAATCTTTCTGCAAAAGAAAAATCTCTGGATTAATTAAAAAAAAACTTCAAAAATTAGTTCTGAAGCTAGCAAAACTCTCGTATTCATAACTATGTTTATACTTATATCTATTATCTTGTAAGCAATTGACAAATCAAATCAAATAAATAAATGAAGATTTCTTTCAAATCTGTACCTTTCTTTTGCTTTTTGGGGTTTAAAAAGAAACAACTTTGCTATGACATGATTACTTTAACAAAACCATCCTTGTTATTAATAGTAAAAACTAAATTTTTATCTAGAAATGGCTTACCAGTTGATTCCCTCCCACATGTCACTTGTTCTATATTTCATAGATTTAAACAAGCCCACAAAAACTCAGCCATTGTATTCAAGAATACTTTTGTTTGGTACCTTCTCAATGTGAGTCAAAGATGACTTCAGGGTGGAGTTTCTGAATGATGATTATACCATGGCAAAAACACATTTTCTGTATAAATATATCCTGCCCAATTCCCATGCAAGACTGGGTGGCTTACAACTGAACATTTAGTAATTAAAACATTATTTTAAACAAGGCAGATCAGAAATGTGAAGTATAAAAACAAAGCAAACTGAAACAAAATAAAAACAAAACAAATAGGGGGCTCTGTAAACACTATTTCCTCAAAATCTGGGAGAACAACCAGGTCTGTGACAAATTTCCTGAGTGCCATAAGGATGGAGGAGTGAACCAGCTGAACCAGTGTGCCAAGGCATTGCCCTGGTCTGTAAAGAGAGTCAAAGAACTGTCAAGGGTTGTCTGGATGAGACTTTGATGATTTAGAGGCAATAGGTAAGATTATTCTTGGCAGAGCCTGGTTTTGTGGTTTTCAAAAATATATAAATTTTGATTTGTCATTCCCACTGGGCTTAAGGTGTCTTTGAAAAGGCTTTATAAAAACCGTCTGACATTTGTTTCTCAGGTCTTTATGGCATTTCAAAATCTGAAAACACAGTGATGATGCTTTAAAAAAAATATCATGAATGGAGAAAGCATCACTTGAACAATTTCTCTTTTAGGTACCACTGTAAAAACTTCATCTCAAACTGGCAACATTTATTTTTAATAAATGATTAAGCACGCTCTTCCCTCTACTGTGCTCTAAACCGACCACGTAACAGGATGACTGTTCACATTTCATGAAGGAGGAAAATGGAAAAAGAGCAACAAGGCTGGATAAATGAAAGTGTTCATGTAGGCAGAGGTGGCTGATATTTCATCATATTTTATGCTGCTTAGGTGGATTCTGTTCCTTCTTATATTTCTTCTTGCATGACTATTGATTTATTTATTCACATTTAAAGGAGCCATCCAACTCCTTAGCGACTTTGGTGCACTTATAACAGATAACCATTTATAGAGATACAAGTAAAGAACATCTGTGGATATCTGGAGGAACAATGTATGCTATTATATTTATTCTTTAGGGTTTTTCCCCCCACTAAACTAAAGCAAACCTCAACTCAAAGGTCCTGCTAGTTCTAGCTGTGTCATTGTAGTAATCCATGGATTACTTTATTGGTTTCCATGGATGTTCCATGGGCTCTTCTTTCCAACAGGACCTCTGCTGTTGCATGTCCAGACATCCATGATATTATCCCTGCAAGTAGACCATGGGACAGCAGTACCTGAAAGACAACAGCATGAAAAGGAGATTCCTTCATTTCTTCCATTTGAATTTTACAAGGAGATTCTACATAAGAAAGTTGTGATATTCAGAGGATAATGACAGACTTTGAACAAAAACAGCTGTGGAAATAAATTGTCTTGCTTTCTCTTTTAAGTTACATTCTTTGCTTGAATGAGTTGGAGATATAACTAAATATTTTCACGACCGGTGATTGGAATCTTGTGAAACAGGTTTATTGTTTATGAATACTGAATAATGCCAGGTTGCAAACAGGGCTCTATCACTTGATTTCATAGCAGTAATTGAAGTTTGTCAAGTGAAACAGCACTGAAAGATAAAAGAGAGAGAGAGGGAGAGAGAGAGAGAGAGAGATTATTTTCATGGAGACTGCAAAAAATAATACATTCTGTCATTTAATTTTATTTCTTCCAAAAGGCATTGTTCTTGCTCTCACAAAAAAAACAACAATCGTTGACATGGCTCATAGAATACCTAAGTTCTGTCTATATACATTGCACAGAGTTGAATAGTAATTGCTAATATTCTCTGAAATATCTTCCTGTGTAGCTGAAGCAGAAAGACACTGTGCTCAGAAGCTGAATGTATCCTCCCATTTTTAACATTAAGGGCCCCATACATCCACTTTTAATCAGGACTAGAATTTCTTGTTAGAATTTGAATGTTCCCCAGCGGAAGATCACAGCACTTCTGCACAACCCTCAAGGCCCAGCTGAACCTGCTCCGACCCAGTCCAGGTCTGCTCATCACCCCAGGCGATGTCACAGCCCTTCCACGGCTTTCAACAGCCTCTCACCTACCAAGGCTACAACTACCAGGACTT